>BJBW01006836.1:1283-24572 GCA_004320125.1 Scolopax mira
CCTCTGGTGAGGGCCTGGCCCGCGGGAAGGGCCCGGGGCCCGCGGGGAAGGAGGGCGGCCGGGGGAGCCCGGTGGCGGAAGACACGGAGAAGGGGCCTGTCCTTGGGGGCCGCGGGGTGAGGCCCGGGGCGGGGGAAGATGTCTCCCCGCCTTTGGAGCCGGAGAACGGGTAGGGGCAGGATGAGACCGAACTGTCTCTGTTGGGATATATTTTTTTTCCTCCCCCACATCTGTTTTTTAAAATCTATTTTATGTTAATGTATTGGTGAAGGTGATGTCAGTGGGAGAGGGAGCGGAGTTTGCTGTGCTCTTGTACCTCTTTAATCATATGGTAGTAACCAGATGAAAAGAACTGAGACCTATTTCATGATATGGTTTATTAGCTTTAAATCTGTCTTTCATGAATGGGCTATTTCTCATTCATCTGCTTCTAAAATACACAGGGTTAATCCAAAAGGTACATGGAGACAGTCCATTAATTTCTGTTGTCCATTAAATAGGCATTTTCTCCATGTACAGGAACAATTGGAAACAAGCATTCATCAGGGAGAAAAAAATGTGTTAAAAAAAAAAAGCAAAACCCTAAGATGGGGATAAGCTTTCTTTGCCAGTAAATTCCTAAAAATCTAGGACGTGCTAAATGAAGTAATTCATTAGATGACATTTATGAACCAGGGGTAGTGTCCCATCACAAATGTATAGAGAGTAGCAGTATTTATGAGGAAGGCAGGGAAATTGTTCCTGCAGCACTGGAAGAGGCGGGTGCATTTTCTGTGAACCAGCTATTACTTGCTGCCTTAGTGTTGAGAAACATGGAATCCCCTTTCTCTGCCATCTGAGCATGCTCACAGATGACAATGTGGCTGACATAAGGCAATCGTCACATAAAGACTAAAGATATGGAACTCACAAGGTGCAATAATATTTTGGGGGTTGTTATTAATTGTTAGCAGGTATGACTATTGACAGAAACTTTCTTGGCATTGCCTGTCCTTGTGTTCATTCAGATGAAAGGCTGGTCCTCTGTGGCTTTTAAAAGCATAAACCCCAACCTCCTTCTAATGATAGAAATGTACAAGTGTTATTCCCAGATTGCTAACGACTCATCTGTAGGTGAGCTTAATCAATCATTGGCTTCTTACCTTTTTATTAGTGCTCTTCTGTGGTTGCCCTGAGTCAGATTCATAGGGTGGTGTTCCATAAGGACAAAAGAACCTGCAGTATATCTGACTTGTAAAGAGGCTTTCTGATCTGTTTGTTCTGCTTTTGCACGTGGCTTCCTTGTCTCATTGGGCGGATGATAATAAACACACTAAGTACCTGTCCTCAAAATGATGTTTCTGTTGTGCTAATCACTACTCAGTTTAACTTGTGTTGGTGACAGTAACGTCTGTTGCTTCTCCTGTTATTTCTGTGTTTTACAACAGGATAATCTTTGATGATCTGAAACGTGTAAGGTGCATCTGTATTCCTTTTTAAAACACACATCTGTGAGGTGTCCACATGCAGAATAAATGCAGCTAGGCTGCAGTGTGCAGTGAGTGTTTTTTCCATTGCTGCCAGTGGTTGGCTGATCTTCCATGGCTTCACTACTTGCTTTTTTTAATACTTTTTCTGTGTAGGAGAACCTGTCCTCTTTGATAGTCCCATTCAAATTAGCTTATACATAAATGTAAGTAAATCTTGGAGAAAGTCCTCGGCCCTTACTTGATGGGCTTCTACATGCAGAGAGGTTCGGCTGCTGTGAGTGCCTCAAAACCTACCCCAAATTACAAGTCTTTTGGAACACTGTATTTTTCTAGGAACACTTGGTAACTGGTTCTCGTTGTCTTTATCTGGATGGCTACAGCAATGCAAATGATGTAGCTGAATTAAGTTAACATGAGGACAGCATCACACCTTTGGACAGTCCTCTCACATTGTTCATAGTGCCTGTTTTACTGGTTTGGTTCCAGATATGGTTATTTTCAAAAACATGTGGATATTAAATACTGTTTCAGGTTGGTCAGCTATGTTCAATGCATCCTGACCATCCAATTCATTAAAGCACAGGTAGAATTTCAAAAGTCACTGTGAGTATTTAAAGGAAGACAAACTCGAAGACTTTCCAAGTTCTGTTCTGACTCTGTGGTCATGGTGGTTGCTGCTGTGCTGGGGGGGTGTCAGTTGTTAGTATCATACAGAATAGTACTTATTCTTGAAATACAGCTGAGGAAAAGTGGTGTGTAATTGAGGATTTGCATGAATGTACTTGCGTTTAGACCTTGAAAAGGGTGAAGATTCACTTTCTTTCTGTGATTATTAAAAAGAATAAAAATGTTTCCAGTTTTTCACATTTAACTTGTAAGTAATGATTTGTTATCCAGGTATTAATCATGGTCTGTTGTACTGGAGAAACTGCCACTGATTTTGCAGAAAAATAAAAGGTAGTGTCAGTCAGACTTGATTTTGATAATCAGATGATGTTAATTGGCCATAGAAAACTTTTTTCTAATTGTATTCATTGGTTTGAACACAACCTTTGCCAATCTTGTGCAGTTTGGCAGCCTGTTCATGTTGGTTAGGAAGGCATAGGTAAGGCCTGGTGCTATTACAACAGATCCTCATTGTGCTCTTAGTTAAAAGGGAGGAAAACACTAACAGAGTGTCTTGGTCTTTGTTTTTTGCCCCAGGGTACCCTCTAATCCAGTGTTTGGCTCTAGTGTCATAATATATTGCCTTTATTTCCCATTCCTTAACAAATCCAATTACTTTTAATTATACATATTCCAGAATTGCTGGCTTACAGGATGTGCCTTTATAAACCTGTACATTTGCAGATAACTGTGAGAAACCAAACCTGGGATAGTTGCAGAATCTTCTCTGCCGAAGGCTCGGTAAGAGATGGGTTCTGCAAGGTGACAGCACCAGGCAGGTTCCTAATACTAAGCATGTTTATGGTTCTGTAGCATTCTGATACAACGAGTGAAGATCAAAAAAGGCAGTATCAAATAATCATGACTGTTGTAAAACAATCCTGTACTGGTCCAGCAGGGTGTTACTGGATTGTTTTCAGGCAAAGTGTGAGTTTTCCTTGTCATTAGAAAAAAAAACATTAGAAAAAAAAAATAGAGACAAAGCAGAGTGCTTGCAAGGATCTTCTGGAATTTTTCTAGTCTACGTTTGTGCTAAAAAATATTTAAATGTCTTATTAATCACCAGCTGTGTTTTGAAGAACTTAATAACTAATATTGTTACGGGTGACACCTGTATCTGGAGGGGGGCAGGAAATAAATGTGCAAACATATTTTGTTTCCTGTGTGTCTTTGCCAGCTTTATCCTGGTTGTGTTTTTTTTTCTAGTAAAACTAGTTATCTTCTTGGGGTTTTTTGGGGAGGAAGAGAGGGAGGGGGTGTAGTTCTTAGAAGCCAAAGGAAGAAATGTGCTGAATCTCAGTTAAAATAGGACATGCCTGGCAGGTCGGCAGCATCTGCAAGTGCCAAAATTCTGTGTTAAAAAGTAGGTAACAACTGGAATAAACTGTGAATCCTCATAAAACCCCCCAAATAAGCCACAAAACGAAGAAATCAGCGTATATTGTAGTTTGTTGGGGAGAGGATAGTGTTCACATAAAGAATCTAGTTTCTGTTGACAGAAATAAGTTGTTTAACTGAACAGTCTTTGGACTAGATAGTTCGTGTCTCATAAAGAATTCGGTTCTTTCCCTCCTGCCTCAGCTTTATATTCTGTTACGCACAATTATTTCTTTGGTGCTCGTGGTGTTTTTGAAGAGATAGTGCTTCATTAGTTTGTGTCCTCTGTCACAGGTATTTGTTGCGGCACTGGTCGGCTGATCTTGGAGTTTCATACAATATTTATTTTCATTTTGGAATGTCTTTCCTGGATTGTGTGCTTTTCTTTTTGTTACATTGATTTTTCTTGAAAAATCATTTGGGTCCGATGTTCTTTGGATGGTTTCTGGTGAGATCATTAACCGCAGGAACAATTGGAGGTGACATTAATTTTAGTTAGTGCAGACCTGTGACCTTTAGTAATTGTTCTGCATTACAATTTTTAGGAAAAATCCAAAAGGTTATAATCGTGCTTTCTCCTTGAAGAGGTAGATGAAAGTGCTGAAGTGCTCCTACCTTGACGTGACTCAAAATACCAGATTTTTGTCTTCAGGTTGTGATAGTGCCAGCTCCTATAATACTGAGTGTAGGTGCAGTATCGGCTCTCCTGGCTGTGTTCTGCAAATCCAGCAAAGAACAAGCACGACTAATAAAAGCTCCTGGATCCCATCTAGGTATTCTTTGAACCAAAAAAAATTGAATAAACAGGAATTTGCTGACTGTTCACAACAAGCAGTAGAACATCCGTTCTCTGCATTGCAGTAGAGATTGTTTTAACTGAGGAAGAATATTTATAAGCATAATTTCTATAAGATTAGAATAAAGCTATCTTGTCCCAAGGCTTCAATCTTCCAGATTGTTTGAGAGTGAAGATGAACTCCCCATGAAATGAAGAGACCAGGGAAGGACCAACAAGGTCATGAGTGAGCAACGTACAATGGAGGCAAAAAATCCCAGAGCCAATGGGGCATATTCTGTAGGACATCTGCTCATACTGCTCCTTTTTTGGGGTCAGAAAGTAAATGTATATGTGGGAAACAATTATGATTTCTGCATGTGTGCACACACACGTCCAACCACTCTGATCATCTGGGTGGCTTCCAGAGCAGTGTGTGCAGTTGCACTGCTCTGAAAAATTAAATTGTATCTTTGTGTCGCCTTTTTAAATTAGAGCCTCACAGTGAAGGAAAATCATTGCTTCATGAGGTTTTTTTCCAATTATTATTACTCTCTATTTTAACATGGGCATTATTTCTATAGTCTAAACTTAAACTAAAACTGAACCATCTTTTCTTGCTTTGAAACATTTTGCCTTTGCTTACTGTTCTTCTAACTCATGTTACTCACTTTGCTTTTTCTTTGATGAGTCTCTAATTATGGGGCACATTTTCCAATCCTGATATTCTCTGGCTTTGCCATTATTATTTTTTTTTTGTATCCTTGTTGAGACTAAGATGCTAAAACTCCTCATAATTGAGATAACGAGGTTGCATCATGAACAGAGGTGTTTGGCTGTTGCTGAAACAGTAATTCCCATTTCCACTTTGCTTCCTTTGTACTGATTTTCTTCAAAACAAACTGGGTTTCCCCACTTCCTGCTGCAGGGAATCATAGGTGTGTGTGAGTGTAAGGCCCAGACTCTGTATCCCTTGTGCTGGACTCTGTAGGTGGGAACCAAAAAGCTTTGCTGCTGCTCTGGGGAAGCAGAGTGCGTGGGAAGGTGTGGAGAAGCGTGTGGTGTGTGAAAGCAGGAGCTCCAAAAGTTGTCTCTGGAGTTAAGTTTAATCAAGAAAGTGTTGGGTTTTGGGGTTTTTTTAATTATTTATTTGATGTTCATAAAGATCGGCCTCGTAATTGCTGGTATGTTTTCAAAGAAGAGCTGTAAAACTTGCTTTTTAAGGCCTAAGCAATACCCAACAGAACTGGTGCTTGTCCAGAGGCTCTTGTAGATGTTTTTGAAATTTATTTATAAGGACCAAATGATCCTAAATTTTGAGCTGATTATTTTCTAAGACTGTTCCCCTGCTCCATTTACAACAAGTCATTTGTCAACAGATTGTTTCAGTGCACTCTTGACTCGCAATAAACTTTTTCCTTCCTTGTTAAGCAGGGAAGGAAGATTGTCGTTACAGCCAGCCTTTTTTTTTTTTCCCAAATACTGATGTTTGTTGATTAAGTATCCGGTTCTTCCCAAATTTGGCACAATATTCCACATTACATTATTAGTCATTACTAAACATGCTGGGGAGCTCCCTGGAATTCCTTATATCTCTAATTCTGACTGGAATGCCCTTATTAATGTTTCGGTCCTCTTCCAAATTGGAGCAATAGGAGCATATTTTTCACACAGCGTATGCTACAGCGCCTCTGCTGCACTGTCCTTTTACAACTGGTTGGAATTAATTTCCAGCTGCTTTAGGATGTGATTTTTTTTTTTTTAAATTAGATTTAGAAAAATCTTTTGGCTTGTACACAGTGAAACAGCCTGGTGTGTCGGTGCTCCCTGTACCGTGTAGCTTTCTCTCATGTTAGGGCTTGGCTTTTCCTGGCAGTTTAACATACCTTTGTCTTTATTTTGGGGGGTTTGGTAGGAAACAGCTAGAGCTCAGCTTAATCTATCCAGAGCAAGAAATCTGAACAAGAACTTTAATAGAATTACATGTGCATGATGATATCATAATAGAGAAGTTATGTTAGTGTTATTAACTGGAGGCACCACTCCATGCAGGTTTTGAATGCTTCAGTGAATGTGTTAGGAGTTAAACACTGAGCCTTAGATCTTGAAGGAGGATGATGGTGATTTTCTCACAGCTGTGCAAAACAGTTGATTGTGCATGTGCATAATAGCAGCTAGATATTAAACTTACACCTTGGTCTTCAGTGCCAGAATTAATGTGTCAACGTGAGCTGATAAAATTGGAAGCCATATTGTAGGCTTTTATTCATTTTTCTTCGGTAGTTAAAGACAAATAAGTCTCTGTTAAGTTCCAAATAGATGAAGTTTGTGTCTAGAAGACATTTGTTTCGTAGGAAAAGTATAGTTCTGCAGAAGTCCAAACCTCTGCTGTTCTTGTCAGGGCATGTTTTTCTTGAATCACTATTTTGTTTTGTTGTGTTATGTAGCAAGGCTTGTGGTCAGGAATTTTGTCTCTGTGGAGCTGTAACAAGGGAACCATTTCTCCAGTGCTTGCGACTGCTTCTCAATGGACAAATGAGTGTTACTGAATCTCCTGGAATTGCTTCACAGTTTGACGTATACTCACTATTTCCATGTCAAATCTTGTTTGAGAATATTGCTGTAACAGCTACAAGTTTCAAGAAACTTCAGGCTGAGTTAGTTCCATAAAACCGTTTGCCAGGACGTTGAGGGAAGAGGTGAATAGTGTGGCAGATGTCCCAGGGATGCTGTATTTCTGGTTATAGCAATGAAAAATAGGTTGGGGTTTTTTTCTGCATGCCACAATGGTGCAAATGTTCACCTTTGAGCTGGGATGAGAGGTGCAGGCACCAGCCTCGCACCTTTGCACCATAAGGCAAATTTTACTTATGCCCAAAATAATTCATGTGTCAAAATTGAGGGTGTAACTTGGAACCTTCCCCCTCCCTCCCCTCTGACCAGGGCATTTACTCGTTAGGAATTTAACAATCACATGTAACAGTGGGCGTTTTACAACTTGTGTTCATCTAACTTTATAAATATGTCCATTTTTCAAAGGCTTGCTGCAGTTAGTATTCAGTGAACTAGTACCAGAGGAATCTCTGGGAGGCTTAGTTAGCACTGCAAGGTGATAAGGGGAAAAGCCTAAACGTTGAACGTGTGCTTGGGCTTCTGATTGGTTTAACAGCTTGGGGATGGGTCTTAAGTTTTGTCCAGAAATTATCTCCTCAATTATTGATGAGATGTCCTGGTTTGGGCCTGGAATACCAGGCAAGATTTAATCCTCTTTTTTGACCGCAGAAAATATGCTTTAGGTTTTTTTCAAACAGTTACCATTAGACAGCTGTGGGTGAAGAAAATGAGAACAGTTACCCATGACTGTAGCTTTTAAATGCACCAGACTGGATGCTCTCTCACTGCCAGAGAGAACAGAGCTTCAGAAGCAACTCTGATCCCTTTGAAGTCCAGGGACACGGCGCTGTTTTATCTGAGCAGTAACTTTGTGTGCAAACTTGTGCTGCTTTTTAAAAGACTTCCTTCCCCCCCCTCACACACACACACACACCCCCCCCCAGTGAAACAGATGACTAAAAGGAAAACATTCATTTCTGGCAATTGACATTATTAGGTCAAAGTATTTTTGAAGGTTTTTTTTTGTAGGTTCTGTTGTTAAAATAGCAAACTTGCTGTGCTGTAGAATTGGTGTCATGTGCTTTTGTAAGAAGAGTTGACTAAAACTCAATTTTTGGCTGGAGAAGATGTTCTCACATGCTTTGTTTTGAATGCTAATTCCTCTGCTTCCAGTGTTTGTGGAGCAAAAGATGAGCCAGACAAAAGATGCTTACCAATACAAGTTTTAAAATAAATTATTAAAACTGAGAGGAATATTAAAATTTTCATTAAATCTGTGTTTGAGCATCTCTATATAAAATGTTCTTTTAACCTTATTTTTGCTTCCATAATAAGGGTGGCTGCACTCCTCATGTCAGAGTTGGGTCAGAGCTGCTGGAGAGAAGAGCTTGGAAGACAGGAGCTACCAGCTTCTCTCTTTTCTCCAGGGAGCTATTGCCTCACAGACTTTTTTTTTTTAATGAAGAAAGGGTGTAGGGATGTAGGGGGTTTTTTAACACCTAAAATAACAAACAGTTGTGTTGTGGTTTCATACCCTGCTTTCAGTCATTCCTGGTTCAGGGTTCTCCTCCTCCAGAGAGCAGGAGTCCCTAGCCCCCAATGGGGTTTCCTACCTTATATTTGTCCAGTTGCTTGTGTACCTATGTGAATTGTTAATATTTACAGCACAGTGTGGCAGCTTCACTGTGCATTGCAGAAAGAACTGCCTCTCTGGTTGGTTTTTATGAAGAAGTTAACTGATATAATTGCTTATCTGCAAACACAAATCAGCTTGGACATAAAATTAACCATTGCTTTTAATAAATGCCCAAACAGATTCACTTCAGTTTTCCTATTTACAGGGATGGCTTGTGTGAGCTCAAGTGTTGGTGGGGTCAGGGCTTGTGCTTGAGCTCTGGGTATTGAGGAGTCACCCGTTGCAGATCTTGTGGGCTTGGGATTTATTTACATATATTTATAAATAATATAAAATCTATTTGCAATGCTGTGTGCTAGATTCTGTGTCATTTAAAAAAAGAAGTTTTCCAAACATTTGTTACTAAAACTAGTAAGTGTATATTTTGCTAGCTTCAGGAGGTTTTTGGGTTTGCCTTGGCTTTTTAGCTCAGGTATCAGTGTTTTCTGATGCAGGTGGATGTAGTTGATACTTGAAAATCCATTCATAGATAAAACCAACTTGAAACCTCCCAAGGAGCTCTTACTGCTTGTGGGCTCAGTTTTTAAACACTGAGATAGTGGAACTATTACTTCTTATCAGTATCTTTAACTGTAGATTTTATCATAAATCATCTTTACTAGTAAGCTACATCTTGCAGAAGAACTCGGGTATTCAATTTTAAAACTTATTTATATTTTTCATTCAGCTTTACCAACAGGGCCGCTTATGCCAGCTGGGTAGTGAATTTTGTGAACTAGAAGTTTTTGCAAAGGTGCTACGAGCTTTAGATAAAAGGTAAGTATCTTAATATATTGATAATTCTCAGTTCAGCTCTTGCCTCTTGATCTAGGTTTTGAACTTGGAAGCTGTCTCTAATTTTCTTGGTCTTTTAGGCCATCTAATAACGAAACCAGCAGCTGATGGGCTGGTCCCTGAGCACTGGCAGTCAATAAAGGGCTATAAAGCTGATAGGATCACCCCAGTTCAAAGAGTTTTCCTGTCTTTAATTACTCCAATTTGTGGTGTTATGCTCGGAACTTGACTTCTTTAGATCAGATTCTTTGAAACCAGAGTAAGCTTTGAATCTTTAGGCTTACCTCTGTCCCATTGTTTGCATGTCTGTGATGTTAATGGGTTCATCATTGCTCATTTATCTGCAATTTCTGTGGGAGTTGTCTCTTAGTGGTGGATATGAGGTCTCTCCCCTCGAAGTTTTAGCTGAAAATGTTGTTTTTCAGTTTTAATATTGTGTGGGCAGCTTGTGTTTGCTTACACTGGAGGGTGTCCTTGTAAAGAACTCTGTGTACACGCACTCTATTTGTTGGGTAATTCAACAACTGTAATCCATTAGCCCTGAGATTGACAATTAGGCTTGTATTCATCTGGTTTGGGTTTGAGAGAGGGTTGGAGTTATTTCTCTGAATCACTGCTCATTTGGATTCGTGGCACTCAAGAGCCAAATGACTGCAGTGTTTTAAAAACTTCATGTGTAATCAAATTCTCTTTCCTTTTGTTTCAGACATCTGCTTCACCACTGTTTTCAGGCTTTGATGGACCATGGAGTAAAAGTTGCTTCTGTCCTGGCCTATTCCTTCAGCAGACGGTGCTCCTACATAGCAGAGTCAGATGCTGCTGTAAAGGAAAAAGCAATCCAGATTGGGTTTGTTTTAGGTAACTGCTGGTGGTGGGCTGTTTAAAATAGGATCCTTTCTTTTATGCAAGATTCAGTTCAGCTAATGCTATTTTTTCATGTCAATGCTTGCTATTTCTTTTTAAAGTTTGGTTTTGGAATGCAGTATTTAGAAAACTCTTTGGTGTCTTAAAAAAACATATATTGGATTTTAATATCTAAGAGTATATAGGCTTATCTTTGCTATTTCAAATGGTGCAGATTTAAAAGTTGTTTGCAGATGTGATGCTTGAGACTTTGTATAATTTTAGTATTGGTAAGAACTTCTTGACACAAAACTGTAGGAAAACTATGGAAGATCAAAAAGTCATCCTTGGCTAAAGGAGAATTCTTCTACTCTTGTATTTCATCCTTTTCGATTCCAGACTGGAGGCTTTAACCTTGACAGGATTCCCTTAGGTAGTGTGAAGCTCTGCAATTTGTCAGAATTATTTTGTGAAATGGAAAAAGGCTTCCTTTACTCTTTCTCTTTTTTCCTAAAGTTGCTTAGCAAATCTTCCTGGATTTGGCACAGGGAAAACGGAACTAATGTATCCCTGTCTTTATTTTTATTGATATGTAGTCCTCTTACAAGACTTGAGCAAACACTTTTTGTCTTAAAAAGGTATTTTGCTGTTCAAATCTCTGATTGTTCTTGGGTTTTGGGTTTTTTTTTTTTCCCCAGGAGGGTTCCTATCGGATGCAGGCTGGTACAGTGATGCTGAGAAGGTATTTCTTTCCTGCCTTCAGCTGTGCACCCTGCACGATGAAATCCTTCACTGGTTCCGAGCTGTGGAATGCTGTGTGAGGTGAGCTCCCCTCTGCTTCTGGATTTCGTGTGAAATGCACATCGTGTGTTACCAACCAACTGCCCTGGAACCAGGTTCTCCCACTTCATTGTTTCACATCTTGATGATTCTTGATTGGGTTTTGTCTGATACTTTTAGACTTCTGAAGCTGCTGTGAAATGCTGTTTGCTACGTTTTGTACGCTCTTAGAGAGTTTCTTTGGGGAAGGAGGTGGGGGGAGAGGGTAGCTATTCCCCAACAGCTATTATTGCAGACATCAAAGAAGATTTATAGCTATTAGCATAAATGTCCTAGGGCATTTTTTTTTCTTCTTCTTGGCTTTATCTTCTAAAATTCCTTTGGATTAATAAAGGATTTTTTTGTTACTCAGAACTGGATCACATAAACTCTGCTTATCCTAGAAGATTGGGTTAGGTTTAGCTTGGTTTTTGGTTGCTCTGGCTGTTTTTAGACACTATCACTGAAACATCCAGATACTGGATATTCTCTTTCCCAGGCACTTATCTAAATTGCAAAACTCCTTCCTGGCTTAAACCATCACGTGGGGTTTGGGCTCTGTCGTTTTGATGTTGCAGAGCAGCTCCCGGTTGGATGGGGCAGGCAAAAGAGGATCCCTCTTTAGGGAAACTGCACACACTTTTCCTCTCTAGTTCCTTTAAAATTCCTGTCTTTCATTGCTTGAATGTTAGTTTTCTGCTGCTTGTGCTTAAGAACAAACTGCTTTTCTACATTGTGTTTAGTTCTTAGACCTTATTAAAGGAAAAACATGGTCGTTGCTTTTTTTCTTTCTGTTCTTGAGCCATGTTCTGTGTTTCTGGTTGGAAAGCTGGGGTTTGTTTACCTGGTTTGTTTTTTAAAGGTCTTTTCTTTTGATCATCTCCTTGTGTGTCTAATGCTGTGTGTTTTATCTTCTTCCCCTGTGAAAATGTGAACTTTATTTCCTTTCTTGTTAGTGGGTGGGTTTTGTGATACATTTCGATAGGAAGGTGTTGGAGGAGGCAGTGTCAGAGCTGGGCTGAATTTACAGAGCAAACTTGGATGCATTACTCTGCTCTTGCAGGAGGCAGAGCTCTAATATCTGACAAATCTCTACTTGGATAAATGGTAACAGGAAACGGAGAAAAGAAACATTTGATCAAAATCCTCACTGGTCTTTCCTCACCCTTACCAGTTCTTTGGAAAATCTATTGTAATATATCATAAAAGATATAAAACGCTGTACATTAGCTCATGTTTTCAGAGTGTCAGCCTCTCTTGGCTTTACATTCTGCTTCACTTCACTTGGTGTGTTTCTCTTCCTGTGCAATGTCCTCCTCCCGATTTGCAAAGGGTTTGTCTGATGCTTTTCAACCTCTTACTCATTGTCTAATAACAGATTTCCAGGAGGTGCAATGGAGGTTAATTGACCAAAATTCCATGTGTGCTAAATGGCAGCAGAGAAGGAACAGCTGCCTCTTCTCAGCCTGCCATGGGTGGGGATATAATTCTGCCCTTTAGGCTTGGAATATGATAACACACATTTCTAATCTATCTCTTCAATTCAAATAAGCATCAGCTTACTCTTAGAAAAAAACTTCTTTACTTTTATTTTAAATAGATGTCAGAAGGTGAAATTGTTACTCCTCTAGAGATAGAGGAATATGTTTCAATAGTGCTGTGGTTTTTTTGTCTGTGTTTGGCTGTTGTTTCATGAGGCTCCTGTGAATCCCCCGGACGGGAGAGGCAGCAGTTGGAGAGTGGGGCAAGGAGGGGGGAGAGGGGTTTGTTTAGGGTTGTCGTGAACTGGGTCAACAAAGGAGGCTTTTTTGGGGGTGCTGAGTCAATGCTGGATGCCACCTGGAATGGATGTGATTGAATCTCCTGTGAAGACACCTCCCTAAACACCCCCTCCCCACAAAAAATCCATTTGGGCAGTGCTTTGCTACCTCAGGTTTGAGGAAAAAGTGCAGCAATGCAGAAGAAATAGCTCTGTGTGTACTCGGTGTGTGTCTCAGCTCACCAGGCTTTGGAAAGGCAGTGGAAGGGATTTAATGCTGTATATTCTGGGGCTTTGAAATGGAATTTTACCAGTATTGAGAAGATTGGATTTTTTATGAAAAGTCAAATGCAAATCCACCACCCCGGGGTGGTTCAAGTGTTGGATATGTAGAACTGCAGCAATCTGTAAAATCATTTGACATCTCCGGTGGTAACAGCTCTTGCTGTGCAAGAGACAAAGTGTGGTGTCTGAACCAGTGCTCTGTGACTGGTTCTCCCGTGTCCCTGGGGTCAGCCAGTGGGATTTTGTTGGGATGACAGACCCGGTCTGTTGTAAGTGTGAAGTCAACCTGTAGCTCCTGGTGCTGCCGTGCGTTGAATGGGTTTATCCAGGCACCGTTTAGAAAATGTCTTTTACCTCTTCCTAAGGCTGCTGCACGTTCGAAACGGTAACTGTAAATATCACTTGGGAGAAGAAACATTCAAACTTGCTCAGTCTTACATGGACAAGCTCGCGAAGCACGGGCAGCAGGCGAACAAAGCGGCGCTCTACGGGGAGCTGTGCGCCCTGCTCTTTGCCAAGAGCCACTACGATGAGGTGAGTGGCATTTTGTTGTTGTTTTTCTGCAGAATATTGGTTATGAAATCTGTTTGGATGCTCCACCACGGGCTCCTTAGTTACATTATCTCTCTGGCTGGAGATCCAGATCTCTCCTGGTACTTCTGCGGCAGCACCAGAGGAATCCTTGATTTATTGACTTTTTTTTCTATGTATTACTCTGAGTTAGTCTACAAGTTCTTAATGCTACTTTGACCAGCAGTGAGAGGTGCTGCAGAATAGATGGGTAGTATGTGTTTGTCATCTGCAAATGAAATATTTATAAAACAAACTTATTTTAATGAGTAAAAATAAATAGAAGAACACAGGTAACAATGCTTTGCACCGATTTGGTGAAAACTGTCTGAAGTGTAACTGCTGTATAAACTGCAGTTTTCCTTTAGCTCCAAAGTACCCTGACCTTGGAGTTGTCCTACACAGTAGGAATTGTGAGAATTGCTTGAAAATTATGAAATATCATTTTGCCTGAAAAAGTCATGGTAATAATACGAACCTTAGGCTAGAATAAAATACTCAAACTTTCAGTATTAAACTTAAGAACGCTTTTTAAGTCTGTCTTTCAAGACACAGCTGAACAAGTTTCATTACGCACAATCAGATACAGTGCTTTTAAAATTTTGTGATGTAAAATGAGCAGTATATTTTTCAGAGCCAAGTGATGTTTCTCTGAATGTCGCAGCTGAGAGAAATTCCTTATGTTGGTAACTCTGTTCCACAGGCGTATAAGTGGTGTATAGAAGCTATGAAGGAGATCACAGTTGGGCTGCCTGTAAAAGTAGTTGTGGATGTTTTACGACAAGCTTCGAAGGTGAATTTAAAATCTTCATGTTTCTTTTGTGAATAAATCACTACCAAGAATGGGTGAGGGTAGGTGGTGCCTCCAGGGTAACTGGGTCCATTTCATGAGCCTTCATGGTCCACCTCAGTCTCAGACCTGTGAGGATTTTAGGTTTTGGGGTTATTTTTCTTTCTGGAAGGGAGTTACAGCTTTCAAATGAACATTGTGACAGTTAACCTGAAAGGGTTCCACGAAAAGGTGGTCTGTTCCCCTGTTTGATGTAGACTAGATACGGTACTAGCCCTTTAGTTGGGCAATTATGGCAGAATTAAATATACGTTTATCCGTATCATCTATGAACCTTTTCTTAAATCACTGAAAAGTCCTTTAGTAACCATGATGATATTTAGAAATTAAAAATGGTAGTAAGCAACTGTGCCAGTGAGTCTAGGAGATGAGTTTGGAGTGTCCACCTCTTCACATGCTTCCTTTCAACCCGTTAGGCTTGTGTCGTAAAGCGGGAATTTAAGAAGGCTGAGCAGCTGATAAAACACGCCGTGTACCTTGCCCGGTAAGTAGTGTTCCAAAACCAAAACCCTGTTAAAATCATGCTTAATTTCCCTCAGTTTGTCATACTCGGTGTGTTTCCCCAGGGAGCATTTTGGAGCCAAGCACCCCAAATATTCTGATACTCTACTAGACTATGGATTTTACTTGCTCAACGTAGACAATATTTGCCAATCTGTTGCCATCTATCAGGTACGTGCTGGGACTAAACGTCTGCCTTTTGGTTTCTCTTGATATTCATAAACTCCCACATGTTTCTACTGAAATTCACGTACAGAAAATAGTTGATTTAATTATTGCAATGCTTATTCTTTAAGAAAAAAACCCAAAACACCTCCAACTATGGGCTTTTGCTTTCTTCCCCCCCCAGCTTCTCTATATTAGATCCAGTAGATTATTTTTTTCCCGTTTTTTAAAAAGGAGAGATTATTTTGTTGGGTCTTTTTTTTTTCTGTATTAACTGATGAAATGGTGGTTTTGTAACTCTTCCAGACAGCTCTCGATATCCGGCAGTCAGTATTTGGAGGTAAAAACATACATGTAGCTACAGCTCATGAAGACTTGGCTTATTCGTCGTACGTTCACCAGTACAGCTCTGGGAAATTCGACAATGCGCTGTGAGTACGACTGGCAGCAAAGGGAGAAAAATGTTCTTGAATAGAACAGCCTTTCCAGTTAAAATGTAAAGGCATCTGTTCATTATAGAAGTGTTTCTACTATTTCACCGCTAAGCTTCTAATGTAAAAATAAGACTCTTGAATTTTTTTTTTTCTTCAAACTCTTTCAGATTCCACGCCGAACGCGCTATTGGCATTATAACACACATTCTCCCCGAAGACCATCTTCTCTTGGCGTCTTCGAAGAGAGTTAAAGGTAGTAACTCCCTGGGTTTCTGGGACAGGCTGAAATCAGTCCTTGGGATGCTTATCCCATTCCCCGACAGAGACAATGTAACTCCAGTGGGTTTGGGTTTGGTTTTTGGTTTTTTTTTGAATGGAGGTCCCTGGAGAATACTTGCAGTAAAAACTACTTTAACCCTTAGCCAGAAGACTGGGGGTGGGGAAATAAAAGTACAGAAGACAAAAGCAGATGTTGGGAGCTTGAGATCTGTTCATACCCGTTCGCAAACAGTTTGTAATAAACAAAAGCCTGATGAGATGTCTCCTGAGATGTCCCGGGTGGTGGCTTTCTGCTGCCACCAGTGACCATCTCCTTGTGGTTGGAGCAGAGTAACGTGGTGGTTTTGTCTCCCGTGCTCAGCACTTATCCTGGAGGAGATCGCCATAGACTGTCACAACAAGGAGACGGAGCAGAGGTTACTTCAGGAAGCTCACGACTTGCATCTTTCCTCACTCCAGTTGGCTAAAAAAGCCTTCGGGGAGTTCAACGTGCAAACAGCAAAGCACTATGGCAACCTTGGGAGACTGTATCAGTCCATGAGAAAGTTTAAGGTACGGTTATATTGACGGAAAGGTCTTCGCTTGAAACCTGCAAGACTTGGTAAATCACAAGTGATGATTTTCAGTGTCCCCGTTTCAAAGTTCAGTTGTTCATTTTATAGTTGGAAAAGTTGTATTTTATAATTCATCTCTCCAAAGCTTAGAGCAAAAATAATCTGTTAAGAGGCACGATGCCTTTGGAAACAGGGTGACAGCAATTTTAAAGACGGAAAAAAATGACACTATTTGCTGATTTGGACAACTCGATTGGGCTTTGGCTTTCTTACTTTTTTTTGCCTTGTATGAAATACTAGAGCCTAATTAGCCACTACATATTTATGTTTCTTTAAACCTTCCCTGAGACTGTGTGCATTTGCCCCTCGCAGGAAGCAGAAGAAATGCACATCAAAGCGATTCAGATCAAGGAGCAGCTTCTGGGTCAAGAGGATTACGAGGTCGCGCTGTCCGTGGGGCATCTGGCTTCGCTCTACAACTACGATATGAACCAATATGAAAATGCTGAAAAGCTTTATTTGAGATCCATAGCCATTGGTAGGTGGCTCTTAAAATGTGTAATAACACCCAGGGGTTTTAACAATACAGAGAACTCTGTTTTAGTACAGAACTTAGTGAAATGCAAGATGTTTATTTTGTATGTGGTTTCAGTCTAAATATAATGCTCTTTCTTGAATGTTCTGGGGACTGAATCCTGCAGTTGTATTATTTTTCCGTGCTCCATCAGAATTTGCTCTCAAACATCTGGAAGCTGACAAATTAAAAGTTTGGGTCTTAGTCTTTAGATGATGTTTCAAAGTTGTGGCTAGAACTTAAGTGCAGAAAGTAGTTAAATTTTGAAAGAAATGGAAAACTGTTGTGCCCATCAGCCTAATTATACTCTCATTAAATATTTTTCTTGCCCATTATGATTCACAGTGAAATTATGATTCCAAATCAGATGTATCTTTGGGACATGCTGTAGCTCAGTTTTGAGATACATAAATGCAGTCCCTTGCAGAAAAAAATTATGATTTTAAGGTAGAAAATTGAAAAACAACTTCACTGTTTAAATTTGGAGTGAAATTGGGACACAAAATGACTGCGTGGTTCATGACTGGTAGATTTTTCTGCCTGTAAAGCAGTTGATCTGCTGGTAGGGTCCCTGGGGACAGGTTACAGCACCCTTAAAGCAGAAGGTAGATGGGGTTCAAACCATCCCCCAGGAAGCTTGTGTTCTCAGTTTATTGACAAAAATGGGATGATTTGCCATAAACGTTGTTGTTAAAAATGTCATGAGAAATCAGGTGTGGGAGACGGCTGGGTTACCTTTGAAATTTTGTTTTCTTCTGGATTTCTCTAGGAAAGAAGCTTTTCGGTGAAGGATACAGTGGACTTGAATACGATTACAGAGGTCTCATCAAACTGTACAATTCCATTGGCAATTACGAGAAAGTTTTTGAATACCACAATATTTTGGCCAATTGGAACCGGTTGCGGGATCGGCAGTTCTCAGTGACAGATGCTCTGGAGGACGTAAGCACCAGCCCTCAATCCACTGAAGAAGTGGTCCAGTCTTTTCTGATGTCTCAGAACGTTGACGGACAGAGTAGTTAAGAACTCGGTCAAATTAACCAGTTAAGGTTTTTTCCCCCAGGTTACAGGGGGAAAAGTCATACTGTGAAATCTAAACCATGTAGTTCTCTGGGGGCTGGAATTTGCATTGAAACACTGGTCCAGTCTGCTGAGGAGTGCCCATACGGATGAATGTGTGTTAAATTGGTATCAGCATGTGTATGGCATGTTTAGTTCGGCTCACATTTTTAACTTGGTATTCCTGAAAACCCCTGCTTTTTTTTTTTTTCCTCTCTTCTTTCAAAAGAAGCTACTTTGCAGATAAAGCCTGCAAGGAAACATTAAATAAAACTGTTTGAGTTCAAAAGAGTTGCATTCTTATTACGAATGGAAGGTTTCACCAAGAGCTTTCTTCTGCTCCGTAGGAGGAGTAGATGCCGTACCGTAGGGATGAGACCAGCGAGGTCTTTCTGCCGAATGCATTGTAGCAAAATTAATCCAAAAGAGCAAGAAAAGGGAGAGTGCCCTGACCCCGGCTGCTGCCTTAGGGAGAACAGTGGCAAAGACCCACTTGGGAGAGCGACGTCCTCTTTGGGAACTGCTGTGCTCACCCTGTAAATGGTAGAGGATCCCGTAGAGCAGCGATCTCCGGTGCCAACTGCGAGTCCTGACCCTCCCCTCCGGGACCAGGCAAAGCCAGAGTGGACCAGCCCTGCTGGAAACAGTTCTCGGACCAGTGGCTTTAATTTACTATTTCTGCCCCTGCACTCCCTCCTTCGGTAGAACCCTGTCATTTAGGTGTCTGATCAGTGCAAAACTATATTCATGTAATAGATGCAAAACTAGGAAGTGAACGTTCGTTAGCGGTTGCGATGGCATGTCTGTACCTAGTGAGCTTATATTAATGGCAGTGCCACGGGCAAAAACTAGAAATGCTTGACTATTTGCTGCTGCAGCCATATCTTTTTTTTAAATTTTTTTTTTTGAATGGGCTTACTCGAATAATTGAGGCAATGACTTGTTTATACCGGTTAATAGTTTTGTATTACAGTCCAGCTCCATTTTATGTTTCCAGAGAACACAACTTCTTGTACAGTTTGCAGGGGTCAGTGGAAAATGCCAAAAAGCACAACAGGTCTGTCTTTTTTTTTTTTGTGATGCTTCATTTCTACATTAAACAATAGTACAACCAGAAACCGATTCCTTTATATTAATTTAAAAGCAGAAGCCAGCTGTACAGACCCTTTACCAACGCCTGTCTTGCTAGCTTGTCTTAATTTTCATTCTCTTGGGGGGTGGGGCTGTTTGGTTGTGTGGGGTTTTTTTGTTTGGGTGCTGATTTTGGCGTTTGGGGTTGTTTTTTGGGGTTTTTTTTAACATTGAGGTAATACTCGTTTGAAAGTCTGTGTAATATTGCAAACTAGAACCGAGTGGCTGCTGTTACCTCAGTTCTTACAGCGGCACAGACTGGTCCTGCAGGGAGGATTCTGTCACTTTTGGGATCTCTCCTTTTCCTCCCCCTATTTTCAGGGGGTTGTAACTGGGCCCTGCTGGGTCAGTCCAGGCTGAGGCTCAGCGAGTGCTGGGGCCTGTGGGGCTTGGACTGGGATGGTGGTTTGGGGTCTGGTTTTTAATTTATGGGTTTTGGGGCAGGGAAACCACTTGTCGCTCCTCAAGAAAGAGCGTAGAGAAGAAATTTCCATTTCAGACACGACTTTGAGCTTCACAGCTCTTTTAAGAACTGAAATTTTACAGGCCAATAGTTCATATTCTGGTGCCTTCAAGTATATTTTGAGGGGAAAGGCTGAATAATACCAACTTTCAGTGCAGTTAGGTGATTAGTGAATGCAGATCTAATGATTGCATACTTGGAATATCTTCACTGATGTGAAAAGAGGTATTTGCAAAAGAAAAACCCCTGTGGTATTGATAGACCGGAGTTTATCCTCAACGGCTGTTTGGTGAAAATCCAACTTAAAATTGTGTGGATTTAAAATTTTTTTTTATATCAATTTCTGTTGATGGCTGCTTTAGGTGCTGCAGCCAAATTGAGCTCTCTACAAGGCAAAACACTTTTATCCCCAAGTGCCCTTACAGCAGGGCAGTGATGAATTATACAGTTCTCATGAATTCTTTTCCTTAAGTCCTACTAAAAGTATTTAAAATTAAGTGTGTGATATCAGAACTTAGGCAGGGAAGGTTTGCCTAAAATTGTCCTGAAGAAGCACTGCAGAAGTGGTTAAAAGTACCTGGATTTACACTTTATGTTTTCTGGAGAGTGTTTTGTTGCTCGGGGTTTCCAGTCTTGGGTCTCTGTCTCCAGCTTTGGACTTGGGAATCTCTGAGAGCTCAAGGTTTTGTGTTTGGGAGGAGGAATGTTACTTGGGGGACACTGGTGGAAGTGGTTTATTTACAGGACCCACCGCTGGTGTCTCGGCTCTGGTTTGTGATGTTCTGTGGTTTCCCTTCAGGTCGGGGCAGGTCCCAGTGTGGGGCAGGCAGGGGGTGTCAGGGTTTCTCTCTGACCAACCGCGTGGTGGTTCCATTTGGTCAATCGGTAGCTTTAGTCTCACCTCCAGCTGGGTGGAGGGATTTTTCTTTCCTAAATCTGCTCCGCCAGCATCTTGTCTGGAAGGAGCAAAGGTCCCAGAAATGTCTCTCTGGTGATGGACTCTGGTGGCAGCGATCCCTGGAGCATGTGCTTTTCGTGTCACTCAGATCCTGACTCTGTCCCTTGGGTTGAGCTCCTCACTGCAGCCTCCCCCCCCTGCTGGGGACCCTAGTGCTGGGGACGGGTGGCTGTGTGTGGGGTTGGTAAAGCCCGGGAGGTTTTTGCAGCTGCCCACAGAGCACTCTGTTCCCTGCTCTGCCGCAGCCTGGAACCTCCCCCTCCTGCAGGGAGAGCTCAGAGCTCAAGCAGCCAATTCTGAAACACCAGAGAACTAATTATTGGCATTTTCTAGAGGCACAGGGTGCTTGCCGCTCGCTGAGCGGGTTCTGCTCGGTGCTGACATTAAAGGGGGAGACCTTTAAAATTCTGGGAAATGCATCAGCTGATTTTTTTTTTTTTCTCGAAGGTAAGTAATAATCATAGCAGATTAAGTGGATGCAAGTGGTGAGGATGTCTTTCCCCTTTAGGGAAAATTTAAATTATTGTTTAAATCAAACCTGTAATGTCTTACTTGTAGCCTAAAGTTGTTTGGGTGGGTGGTTTGTGTGTCCTGTTCCCTTGGAAGGCTGCCGTTTGTCCAGCTCAGTCAGACCTTTCCCGGGGAGGAAGGAGAGGTCGGGATCCCTCCCTTCTCCTGGATGACCTGGGAGGGGAGGAAAAGTACACAAAGATGTTAAGAGCTGACAAAAGGGGAAAGCTGCAGAAAGATATTTGAAAATAAATACATCCCTCAGCTACTTGAAGTTAAACATCTAGTGACTATTTGGCCCCAAACAGTAGTTTGGTCGCTTTAATTGTGACCAATTGGAGGCGGTTGGTGTCTGCCCCGGAGTCCTGGTCACGCTCTGCGCCAGATCCACACCTAGAGTTTTGCACATGTTTTTTTGTTAAATAATTTTGAAGGGTTTTTGTTGTTGAATTCTAACTTATTTAGGATAACGATGTTGTTTTGTACCTTTGCAAATGAAGTTTTTCTTTAAATGTGCTGCGGTCTGAGACTTGCTAAAGGTGCCGTTGCTGCTTCTGGTGGTACAGAAAAAAAAATGCACATTTAACTTGATTTTCCTTTTTATAGCCCTACGTGTCAGTAGAGCACAAAAAGGAAAACGCATCGTGCCTAAAACGGGATCGGAGCTTTTGAGCTCTTGACAAAAAACTTCCCTTGATTTATGTGGAAGGGGTTTGGCCGGGGGGGATGTTGCCATTACCCATCCTTAACCAGCGCGCGATCCTCCCGCTGCCCCTGCGCAGGAACCTTAGTTTGTCTGAAGGTCACTGTTTCCCCCTCTTCTTTTTATTTTTTTTCCCCTTATTTTTTTATAAGAAGAAAATTCCTGGCCAAACGTGGCCCGGTGAGGGCTTCTGGGAGAAGCAGGAAAGAAAATTTCCTTTAACCCAGGAATAAAACGATACGTTTTTGTTTCCATAAAACTCGGTGGCCCTGGTAAGGCTTTTGTCCCAAAATCTCAGGAATGTTTGAGGCAGTGGCAGAGGTTTCCCGTCGGTGATACGAAGGGCTGTGCTCTGGGGTCTTGTTTCACGCTGTTGGGTTGCAATCCTAGGTATCCATAGCATGAGTGGCCTTAGTGAGTTTGTTGAAGTGCACATTTTTTTTCTCTCTCTCTTCTCTTCTCAAAAGTAAATTTTAAGACAAAAAAAAAAAAAGATATATACTATATAAATATATAGAGATATTTAGAAACTTGGTTTGTGGTGCACAAGTTCAGTGTTGGATCGCTAAATAATTGTCGCAGGTACCGTTTGTGTAACTTCTTTCTTTTCTGTATATTCCTTTCTGGGAAGCGATGTTGCCATGGTAACCACACCTTTACAGTTCCTTTACTACTTAATGATGTGAACGAACTCTACATTTTATTGAATATTACCAGGTTCAGTACTATTTTTATACTTTATTGAACTACAGGGGATTTTAATTTAATAGCATTTTAAAAATAAAAAAAAAGAAAAAAAAAAAACCCAGATGTTGCTTGAATTGTATAACTGTGTAAATTGAAGTGCTTACACAACCCCCCTCTGAAGCGCCATCTCTGCCTGTAGTGCCACCTCCATTTATCCCAGAGTCTCTCGTCAGTACCAGGCTCTGGAAGACCCACCCTACTTGTCGTGTCGAGACTTTTTGAGCGTTTCCTGTCCTGCTTCTCACAGACTGCAGTGCCCAACGTTTCTCTGTAACCATCCAACCATACGGTGTTTGTAACCAGCAGTGTGATATTCTGTAACTGTATCGCTACAACGAAATATCGACCTAATAAATATAGTGGTTCCCGCAGTTTTGAAGTATCTCCGTTGAATTCGGTTTAGGTTTTGCCTTCAACTTGCCTGCCCTTTTGCCCCCTCCTCACCCCCACCGCGTCATCACGTGTAACAGGGGTCTTTCTGCTCTTTAAGGGTAATTTAGAGCGAGGCTGGAGCTTGAGTTGACCTGAGCAGAGTTTTTGGGCACTGAAGTGGGTTTCCCGTGCGTCTGGGTTCCTGGTTCAGCTGTTTTGCCAACGTTACCTTTGTTCTGGAGAGTCCTGATGAACTTCAACAAAGGCAAGTGTCAGGTGCTACCCCTGGGGAGGAATAACCCCTGGACAGGCTGGGGGTGACCTGCTGGAGAGCAGCTCTGAG
>BJBW01006836.1:26817-99241 GCA_004320125.1 Scolopax mira
TTCTTAAGAGCCAAAGCCAAGGTTGTGCAACGCTTCCATGAATTCCCTGATGCTCCATTTCAATGGAAAAGAGCAACCAGGCCGAGTTGGGAAATGTGCGTTGAGCGCCACGAGCCGTGCGGTTGTGCAAGCCCACCATGGTGGCACCACTGCCCACCGGGGCCCAAACTGGGACCACAGGAAAAAGCACCCCTGTAACATCGGGCGAGCAGCAGTGATTCACCCTGGAGGTTACACCCAGGGGTTTTCCCATCGTACATTTAAGGCAGGAGCTCCCAAGGTGAAATCTTTTCTCTTACCGTGTTCGCTCCCGTCAGGAAACTCAGTGTGGTTATTTCTGGCAGAGCTCAGTTTTCCTTGAGAGCTTTCCTGTCACCTCGAGTCCGACTGGAAAAACTGTAGAATAATCCAAATCTTGAGCAGGCTTTAATCTTGCTCAGTTTCGTCTTAAACAAGTGTGACATTTTGAGGGCATACAGTATTTTTCTGATGCAGCTGCATGCCACACTACACGTGGTTTATGCAGTGTGTGCTGCAGGGAAAGCTCAAAGCCTTTGCCTGAAGGAAATATTCCATTATTCTAAGGAAAATTCCTTGTGTTCTGCTGCTGAACCAGGCCTGCACCACACAAGTGCTGAGGATTCCCCAGTATAACTCTGTGTCTGCTCTTAGTGAAACCCACCATCAGAAGCCCAATCTCTGGCCTGGTGAAAGCAACGTGTGCCATCCTCCCTCGCTGCCTCTCCTGGAGGCTCTTCCCTGCAGGCTTGGCAGAGGTGGCTCTGTGGGCAGCACAGCCAGGGCCTTTAGTCTCTTGCCAAGATCCGTGGACATGATCCAAGATGCCATTTAGAAAGGAAATCTGTTGTCTCGATGCTAAAAATGGCATTCCAAAGGCATCTAGAAGGGATTATTATTTTTTTTTTCGCTTGGATTCAGATCTGAAAGCAATAAGGAAGCCTCCGACCCAGCCATAGGATTTTTAGCATGTAGGAAGGGAGAGTCTTTGCTTTGTTGTTTTTTTTTTTTACTGGTCAGACTAAAGATTTCCATGCCAAGCTATTGATGTTTCCAATGTTTTCTTAAAACCCGGATTCCACAGTAAATCAAATCTTGCCAACGCTAATGCCCAAATCAGCCAGTTTTGTTACTGTTTTCTCTCTTGCTATTCCTGCCCTGAAGCATCATCTCTCAGATGAGTCCCTTCCTGCAGCAGTGGATCAATGGATGGCAGCTTCTGCAGCTGCCCAAAGCCCTGATGTGTGCATGAGCTCGTGGCCATTGTTTGCCTGGAACAGTTAGACATGGCAACTCTATGTGTAGCAGTTAAAAAACTTTTCTTACCAGAATATATCCTGTACAGCTGTCTCTTCCCTTCCTCTTCTGTTCTCTCCTCTCTGGTTGTTGTGGCTGCTGACCATGTGTTTGAGTAGAAATGAGGGGAAAACAGACCCCGCTCTGGTCAGAAGAGGGTTTCTGCCACAGAAAGGACAGGAGCAGCCACCTGCTTCCTTACGAACACAGTTCTTCCATTATTGGGGTTTATACAAAAAAGAGTGAGGCAGTGAAGGTAGGTCTCACACTTACACATCCCCCAAGAAGTCCTGATGCTGGTGCAGCACAGCTCTTAGGAAACTCCAGGATAATAATACAGAAGATCATATGGTTTAAAATTGCAAAATTTTAATTTTGCTTGGGTTGTAGCTTGTTGCTATGACGCTGCAAGTATTTCGGTAACCTGTGGTTTCAGGAAACCATGGAGACTCTCTTTGTTCCCTGCTTTTTGTTGAGGTGAAGATACTGTATTAAATGATTTCTGTCTTTCTGTTGACCTCTGACGTTGTCTGGGACCCTTAAAAACAAAAAAAAAATCCCACAAAATAAATGGAAGGCGTAACTCCTCTGAGAAGCTATAGATCTCCTACGGGAACTGATACTGGTGTGTCCATGCTGTGCTCTGGGGGCTTTACTGGGTGGATTCTGCTTATGGTTCAACTCCACAAATACATTGTCACCAGAAATATAAGGAGCACCAGGGTGCTTGTGATGGCTCAGCACCCGGGCTCTCATCAACCAGCAATCCCAGCCCCTTGCTATCTTCATTACATTTCGGTTGCGTTTATTTTTTAGTATTTCCAGTAATTTGTGTCTCTGGTGTATTTTTCTACGTCAGAATGGGTTGGGTGGCATTTCCCCATCCTTCCAGGGGAGCAGACAGGCGGAGGAGGATCGCCGGGAGCCGCACAGCCGGCAGGTTAGTGTGGGCCTCCCACTCAGCCTCCCGGATCACAGTGTCTCACTAGCTCTTGGGGTTTTTGACTTTTAGTTTCTCAATTTGGATTTTAAGCGCTCCCTTAGAGCTGGTACATACCAGACTTTTTTTAGAGGTAAATAGAGAGACTAGGGAGAAAAGAGAGGAAAAGTGAGATGGTTATGAGTGCATGAGCACTCCCACAGGACACGTGACTGCATTTTAGCAGCTTGAAAATAGGCTTATGTGGGACAAATCATCCTCCTGCAGGCAGACGGTGGCACCTGTCTGTGGCAAAGCTGATCTTGTCACCAGTTGCTTCTGATGTCCTTTTTTCATTCCTCGGTTGGGGTTTGTGCCTGCTGGAGCTCTGGCTGGAGTAAACAGGTTGCCAGTGACTCCGGCACCAAACACTCCTGCTACAGGTTGGTCTGCATTTTTGCTGCAGAAGATGAGTATGTGTGGCTTTGCCAGGGTGGGCCCAAAGGCAAACCACAGCTATGCTTGAGCACCCAGATTGCTATGTAAAGACGTGCTAATTAATGCCAACTGATGTGGGCCAACAAAGGGTTGTCTTCTCCTTCCTTACTACTGCCTTATGCTAGAAGAGCTTCTGCTGCTGTGTCTCCTACTCCCATGTCTCAGACACCAGTTCCACCTGCCCAAACCTAGTGGAGTGGAACTTCACCACCCATCACTTCTTCACCTGCTGATCAAAAATGCCAAGTGTGGGTGGCTCTACTCAAGCAGGAAAAGGCTTTTTTCCTTCTTGGTGCCAAGATGACACTGGCTACATGAGTGCCACTGCTGGGATGGTGACTTTGCAGGTGTGTTGGTGGTGACTGTCTCTGATCTGAATGTTCCTGCAGGTCTCTCATACCTCTGTGGAGACCCCAGATGAGGTAAAGCTGCTGCAGTTTCTCTTCTTTGAGTCCTGGAAGCAAATCTGGGTTTTCTGAAGGACAGCATAATTGCTTTAAAAAAAAAAAAAAAAAAAAAGAAAAACAAAACAAAAAAGCTTTTAAAGATATTTATATGAGCAAATGCCACATGCTGACTCATGCTTGGGCAATGACTCTTGCTTAACCATGGTCCTGTTGGGTGGCAGCAGCAATGAGCTGAGAAATGACTGTACTGTCTGCACAAATTCTCACCCTGTGAAGTGTTTGCTCCTCGCAGGTGAGATCTGAGGCTCCATCCCACCCAGCAGTGAGTCCCCCTGGCCTCTGCCAAGCCACATTTTCTGTGCCATTTCTGTTCCCCTGCGCTGATGCCCAGCCCAGCTCACCCAGCCCAGTCTGCCTGAATACCTAAAAATCTGTGTTTTAAAGCAAAACCCCTTCCCAGCAGACTGGTGAGAGGACGACTGTTTCCCAGGTCCTTTGGGGAGATGGTCAGTAGTGGATGGTGCCATTTTGTGGCTGTGTTCAAACCAAAGCTCAAGCATCTGTGGTGGGATGTGGGTGCTGCTCAGCCCCACTGCCCTGGGGCAGGGTGAAGGGTGCTGTGGACGGGTGTGCGCTGCCACTGGATGTCACTGTGGCTTTATGGCACTTTTATATGCACTGGCAGGATGGCAGAGGACAGAGATGGGTCCCTGCACTGAACATCCCAAGGGTGGTGGGATGGCACTGTGGAGCCCATGGAGCCTGCACTGTGCTGGGCAGTCCCAGGGGAAAAATGTTGCCAGTGGTCATGCTGTTTGTTTGGGGGGTTTTTGGTCTGTCTTCTTTTTTTTTTTTTTTTCTTTAACTTCCAGAGTCTCAGCCCTGAAGTCTTATTTCTTTACTCTCTCAGGTTGAGGTGTGGGGCTGGTTGTCACAGCTTTCGGCAGTGTATGGGAGCCAGATTGCAAAGGAAAATGATGCTCTGTTCTAGCTCCAAGCTGAGAAGTGGATTTGGTCTGGTATTTTCAGTAAGTCTAAAATCAGGGAGTTGGGACCAGTGTTTAAATTCAGATGTATTTTGGGTTTGGGATTTTCTTTTAATATATCTATGTTATATATAAAAAAAAAGCCTAAAAGCCTAAATGGGAGAGAAGTGGATGTAGATCCCTAATTTTAAGGTGACTGGTGAGCAAGGCGGATGGCTGCTCACTAGCCTCTCTCCTTTAACAAAACTCACAAAATTATCAAATTACCATGCTGAAAAACCTCAATCACTTACTAATCACATATTGATCCCGTATTTTTATACTCACTCATCTAAATATCGAGGCGTTTCCAAATAATCTATTTCTGTTGCACCGAGTGTGCAGGTTCCCCCCCTTCCCCCCGGATCTGCAGCCTGTTGTTTATGCTCAGCAGGGAGCTCGCTGCTGTTCCCTTCCCACAAAGGGCAAAAGATGCTTTTTTTTTATTTTTTGTATTCCTACTTGTCTTGCATCACAAAAGCCATTTGTCAACCGTTACATAATGGCAGAATTGGTTGCTTTTTCTCTTGGCCCTTTTGGAGGCTGCCTCCTCACTGGCGCAGCCGTAGCCAGCGGGCTCTTGTGGCTGCAGGTTGGTGCACACTCCCTGGCACACGCTAGTGCATCCCGATAGTGCACAACGCAGCGTGACTAATGCTTGTCACCCACCATTTGGAGGGGTTTTTTTTTCCTTTTTTTTTTTTTTTTAACTCCTCCTTGGAAAGGATAATGTGGAATTGTGTGTTTTCTGGGTTTTATTTAGGAAGGAAAAGCGATTGTGGGGGTTATTTGCTTTTTAATACTTGCTCCAAGGTGGGAATGGGGGGCTGCCCTCAGCCACGTGCCTTGTGGGAGCAGCGGGGGCTTGTCCTTAGCCCAGACTGTGTCCTGGGCTCTGCTAAGTCTCAGGGAAGGGCCATGCTGGAAATGGAGCTTGATTCACCCTCTGTCAGCGCTCACGAGTTCAAGGGAGCAAGAACGCCTGTCGCCACCTGCCCCAGTTGTTTGGGGTTTTTTTTAATATCTCCCAATTAATCTCGAGCACCTTATGCTAGCAACAAGAATTTCTGCTTGAGGTTTGTTTTTTTTTTACTTTACAATTGGTTTGATTTCCTTATTGTTGGAATATCTTTTCAGAGCCTTAAAAATAAATAAACGGTTTTGCTTCCCCATGAACTAAGCACAAAACCCGCGTGGCCGCCGTCCCCGCTTCTCTCTGGCTGGAAAGGAGAGCGCTGTTTACCTGTGGCCCCAAACTTATTTATGGCCTTATCACTGCCAGCTATCAGATGACCACAGCTCCCTTTTTAACACGAAGCAAGTGGTGCTCTGCTAACCCACCAAGGTCTCAGGTCTCGCCTGCTGCTGTTTTCTAATTTACTCAAAACAATCTCCTAGTTGACGTTTTTGGTTTTTTTAGTTCTAGATCTGTTTCTAATTTCTTTTTAATAAACTTCTTAAAGTAGGTGTTTCTTGTGGACCTTTGAACTTCCTGGTATGCTCAGTCTTTGCTCAGGAGATATGTTTATGGTTGACTATGAGTGTGCTTAAATGGGTTAACCCTTCAGAGTTGGTGTTCTCAGGAAAAGGTCCATTTAAGTAGCTGATGCTCAGGCACAGAAATGAGTTTTGTTGAATTTGGAGTTACTTGTTGGTTTCAAAGTTTATCTCTTATATCATCGGATGAGACTGTGGATCAGATTTGATGTATTAGAGCGTGAACAGAAACATGGGATCAGCAAACAGCTCCAAAAATTGTAAGTCATGGTGTTGTGGCCACCAGCTCAGCTTCCTGGAGCTCGGCAGGAAAAGCTGCTGGTGGCTGGGATGGCTCAGTGCCTGCGCTCTGGTAGGAACTGACAGTATCTGCAGGATTCATGGCCTCTCCATAAACACACTTTTCAGGAGCAGGTTTCTCCTTTGACATGGATCAACCCCTGCAAGCTGCATGGTATAGTCATCCCCTTACAGTTAGTACAGCACAAACACCTTACAGGGTATTAACTTTCCTGTTTGCTTACCAGGAACTTATCCATTTGGTTGTTCTTGATGTACTTATACAGCTTCTGCAGCTGCTTTGCATCCATCTCCGAGAAGAGGGAGACAAACCGCCACAACATCCTTGGAAAGACAGACAAGCAGATTGTGCATGTAAGTACAAATTTCATCCTCTTCCTCATTCTGCTCCCTACTTCTGGCTCGGTGAGTGTAACCACTGATATACCCTTTACAGAGCTTTTTTTTCTCTTTCTCTTCCCCTCTCCCCAAAGCTTATAAACTTTTAAAGAAGTGCCCTTCCCTAAGGATGGGAAGCATTACCCATTAACTCAAGTGGCCACGTAAGAGCCCCCTTTACTTGCAGAGGGATGTTGCTGATGGGCAGAACATCAAAATTGGCCTTGCACTGGACAGGACAAGGTACCACATGGCCTCTGCTACAATTTCCTGCAAGACCTGTGAGTATTTGGCAGTTAAAGCAAGCTACACAAACCTCCTGCAGATACCCAACCTTATTTCTAGTGCCTGGGAATGTCGGGCCAAAGTACATGTCTATATGCCCACATGGAGCAGCAGGGGAAGGAGCCCATCACACTGGGACCATCACTGGTGCCGGGTAAGAGGAGACCCTTACTTCTGCCAGAGCTTGACTTCTGAGGCTCTGCAGTACTGCTGGACAAACAGATCGATGCGCTCCCCGACTACGGTCAAACTTTCCTTCAGGTACTTCAGGTTTTTCTGTGAGGGGACGTGCTGGGACAAATGCAGTTTCCGAAGCGACTTCTTAAAGGGTCTCAAAAGCTCCTTGCACTGCAAAGAAAGGGTGTTGGCATAGGAGTTCAGCACTCTACATTCAGATCTCAGGCATTCCTTTTCATTAAATAAACTGATTAAATAACTGGCTGGAAAGGTGCTGAAGTGCTTTGATAAGTGTCTCCCCCGTGGACATGAGGGAGCTCATGTATGTCTTCACCCCTGTCAGGTGCTCCCACTGCTCTACAGAAGTTGCTCCTGCATATTCCAAGACTGGTGACATCCCAGATGAAGCAAGTCAAAGGTGACACGAAAATGGAATTGGAGGATTTCCAAGACTGGAAATCCCTTTTTAATATCGCAGGGCGAAAGGTATAAATTTCAGGCTACACACCAGCTACCTTTCTGCAGGGAGGGGAAAGGGAACTGTTTATGCTTTTTCTCACGCTGCTTCTTCCTGTGGCCAGACCTGGGATGTGTTGCAAACCTTCGCACACGGTGCAGGAGCAAACCCTGTGTCTGGATACCCTCCCTGTTGGCCATCCTTTTGGTGTCTGTTATGCTCACTGGGCCGTGACTGGGGCTGTGTATGTTATGCCATGATGCACCAGGAATGGGAAGGTCATATCCCACGGCGAGGGGAGGATGGTGTGAGATGGAGCTTTGTGGCTGAGGTCTAAGTGATGCAGAGGAACCAAACCACCGACGCCAGGGAGTACGTGGCGTCACGTGAAATGATGATGTAGCAGTACTTGTTTTCGAAAAACCAACCAGTGTAGGTGAAATGGGATTATTTTGTTGCTATTGTGGGCTTTTTTGTGGTTTGGTTGTTGTTTTGTTTGGTTTGTTGTGTTTTTTTTTTAAACTAAAAATGTCATGTCCAGATGGCTGGAAAAACAATGATGAGGTAAAAAACATTTAGACATAAAAGAGAGCTACAAAAGAAGTATCTTGTTCTGCTCCCTCTGCCAGACTCCTGGGTTTTATTCACTCCCTTTGTCTCTCAAATGTGAGATGCCACAGAGTTTTTCTACTGCTAAATTCTATTCAGTATCTCACGATTTTAAAGGTGTCCTGATCGAGGCCGTCTGCACAGCAGATGAGCGGGGTCTTGCCTGGTGAAGGACTCTCACTGCCAGTCACAAAGGCTGCCTCCTTCCCTGTGCCAGCCAGATCCTTCTTCATGGTCTACAAGTTGCCAAAGCAATAGGTTAGTCTTCCAGTTCATGCAAATCTTGAATCCTCTCTTTAAAAAGCTGCCAAGGACAAACCCTGCCCTAAGGCTCAGAAGCATTTCTCTTCCTGCCAAATCATTTCAGATTGGGTTTTCAGAGATTCTTAATGAAGCTGGGTATTCAGTTATAATTAAAAGTCTGTAAGAATTAGGTGCCTAGTTGAAGTCCCTTTTGGAAATCCTACCTTTAATAAATTACAAGGTAAACAATGGCCACTCGTTCCTAATGGCATTAATCAAATATGGGCTGGCAGTCACTTGTTAAGTAGAAATATGTGGTTACAATGAGGCCATTGTAACGCCACGCTGCTCCGTCTGCAGCTTTTATTGATGGCAAAGGCACCGGGGCTGACCTGCTGCAAAGCCACATTGAAAACAAACCAAAACCCTCAGCCACCAAACTTGCACCTCCCTGGGCTGGGGAGGGGGATATTTTCTCTTGCAAAGGGCTGTTTTCCCTGTGTCAACATTTGTGTAGTTAACTCCTCCACTCATCTTTTGGAAAGCAACATTTATATAACTGACTTAAACACAAGCTTATGTTGCCTCTTAAATCATGCAGAAGTGTGTAGGAAGAGGAGTCCTTTCCTCCCTGACATGCTCTGCAAATCTGATCCCAAACCACATTTCAGAGGAGGAACTAAAGCTGGACTCTGCTCTATCTATGGGCTGATCTCCCTGTGCTCACCTGGCCACCTGTGCCGTCCCCGCTGCCATCCCTTGCCCTGGCTCCATCCAATTTGTCCTCAAAGCCTGTCTCCTCCATGGGACACAGATCCCCTCTCCCTCACTTGTGTCAGGTGGGAAGGGAAAACTGCCACTGAGCTGTGTTCACAGCAAAATGTGCTGGAGTGACCGAGGCGACGAGGGTGCTCGGACACCGGTTCTGAGTTCCACCAAACATGGAGACTGCTTTTGTCCTCCAGCCCCACAGCACTGCCGCCCTCTGGAGCAGAGTCACCTCTCCCCACCAGTTTTCCATTGATTTGTGGTCCTAAGAAAGAGGCAGAAATGCCTGGATTTTCCCCTTGCTGGTAGTGGACAGGATGTTCAAGGCTGCCAAAGGGCAACGGGAGAGAAAGTTCTCTTGCTTTGCGTCTAATGCAGCTTGGTGGAGTGCCTGGGGCTCTTGGATGGTGCTGGGTTTGCACCTGCAGTGGGTCCAGCACCTGTGACTGTGCATCAGACTGGATTATTTCGACCTCTGAAGGAGGTGCAAAGTGCAGCTCTGAGTCACACGCGTGGCTGTGTGTGCCCCACTGGCTATCTGTGAGTGTGGGTCCAGCTCCTGGCTGAGCAATCGCAGTTTTCCGCTCTGGCTGGGGCATCAGCAAGTTCAAGACGGGCCTTTCTGCAGCTCTCTGTGCTGTGGGGAAGCACTGGCCCTGATGTGGGGACCAGAGAGCTGGCTCACGTGGGGCTGGGGATGATCTCTGTAACCCTTGACGGGGAGCAGAGGTGCATCCAGGAGAAGGGTCCTTGGACCTAGGTGTTTTTCAGGGAGCTGGTTGGAGTTGAGCCCTCAATTCTCATCACGGTGTAATGGAAATTCAGGGTTACCTTCTTCACGGATGGCAGTGAAAGCCAACCACAGTGAGAATTCACTCTCTTGGGTAACATCTCTTTTAAAGCTCTTTTTTAAAAAGAAAGAATAAATTGCACTTGCCAGGAAGAAATCTGAAAAGGCTTGGAGTTAAAGGGACTTTGGTTTAGAAATTTACTTCAAGGCAAAAGGCTTTCACAAAGAAAAATGTGTCGGGCTCCCATCATGCCCTGACCAGTCAGACAAGTGCAATTGTTTCGTCCCTTGGACAATTAGTGTAATTGCTGCAGCTGTGATTCAGCTGTGCTCCTGTGCCAGGTCGCTTCTGGCACTGGGAGTCATCTCCAGGGCTGTACAAAGGCCCCCTCTCTCTCTGAGGTCCCCTGGGGATGGCTGTGCGGAGGAACCCACGTGGCTCGTGGCAGAAGTTCGACAGCTTTTGGTCAGGAGTGTCTCTGTGCAGCTGGGAATGCTGAGCACCCACCGCGCCAGATGCCGGGCGCAGGTAGAAACCTTGAGAAAGTACCTGTTGATGGGTCTGGAAACAGAGGCAGGTTCTTCTTCTCAGGCTGTCTTAGGGAAGGTTGGCCTTTACCCATGATTGAATTCAATAATGACAAAAATCCATTAAGACAAGCCTTTCCCTTAAGATGTTTGCGGCATTTTCCCTCCTGTGTCTGCTTTCTTCCTCCCCCATGTCTGAAATGTTGCTGTCAGCTCTCTGACGCAGGAGCCTTGCACAGGCTGGTGCTGAGCAGATGCAAAGACAATTATCTTGTAATGCTTTGCACTTAGCTTTGTTTTGACCATCTGAGGTACGTTACAACTTGTTTAGCCTATACTAGGATTACACGGTATGTTATGTATTACTTAATAAAAGGTAAGCTGTGCAGAGTGAAGCAGCAGTGACAGCATGGATAAGTGTACCTCTGCTGCTTCAGCCTGGTTGTGAGGACTACATTAGAGGTGGTTTTGTTGAAGGGGATGTTGAAAATGCAGCCAGTTTCTCAATGTCTATTACCAAATGCCCTCTTGCTGTGTTTGCTGCCTGCAATCATGACATCTGTCCCCAGCACGGCAGGAAGCTCCTCTCCTTTTCACCTCCAAAGGTTTAAACCCAGAGGTCGCTGGTTTATGTCCTCTCTCTCTAGATTAAAAGCCATTTAGGAGCTTGAGGGACATATGACGGTTGTTAGCACAGGCAAAACCCATATTTGCATGGCCATATCTGTGTCCTTGCAAGATTACAGCTTCCATGGAGCATGTGACTACAACATGGAGAGGCTCTCTTGGCTTATCATGTGTACACTTTGCTGCTTCAGAAGATGAAGAAGGCCTTGAGTTCTCCTTGAAAATCCCAGTCTTTGTTCGTCTGCCTCTCCATGTACACTGCACTCAGAGTTCAGCCAAAGCCAGAAATACGCAGGCAGGAGGTACAGATGGGCTTCCCTGGCCTGTCTTCATCTGAGAATGCTGCTGTATTTAGAAGATATCCATTGAGCTGGTTTGCAGCAGAGCAGTGATCTTTGTCTTCTATGGCATTACTCAGCACAGTAGCAGAGCAGGAGACCAGAAGGTTGAAGCTGCAAAATGCCTTTTTTCACTATTGAACTGTACAATGGTTCAAAGCTGTGCTCTGACCACTGAAGCTATAAACCTTCCCTGGCTCTTGAATTCTTTTTGGAGTCAGATTTCAGTTCATTTTATTCATCATGTAAGGTCTTGTGGACGAGTCCACTCCTGTAAGATCAGGCAAGAGATGTGCCTTTGATTTCTCAGAAGTCTCTGGTTGTATCCCATCCCCCTGCTCCTCTGGAAGACAACATTAATTTCTACTTCGAAGCCTCTCATCTCAGAAGATGGCATAACCCAGACCACATCTATGTAAATTTATTGGATTATATTGCCTACTTACGGACAGGAATCCTTTGAAACAATGTTCTAATTGGATGGGGAAAAGTCAGGAGTACAAACAGATTATAGAGCTCATATTTCTCCCTGAGAAGGAAAGGAAGCTGAAGTGCCAGTCAAACACACTGTACTGTAACACTGCACCTTAGGGAAAACATTTCCTTTTCCCCTGACAGCTCTTTTGTGAATATTAATTTCTGCCATTTGAGTTTCTTAGTCTTCTAGGAGCTGTGTGAGTGCAAACACTAACCAACTTCTCTAGTACAGCAGCTCTTGCAGTGTGAGAGTAGGCACGTAGCCAGAAAGGAAACAGTTGTGAAGATGCTCTGGTTTTGCTGCTGTTTGTTATTTGCTGTTTTAGGCAGATTTAGCCTGAACACCACGTGTGATGTGATGAGTCAGGTTGCATATAATATATGCATGCATCTGATGCAATATTTATTTACTGGTAGGTCACAGCGAAGGAGAGCTGATAAATGCAGCTAAATATACAGGTATTTTACATTGTACACTTACATCAACTAAATGTGCATGTGATTTAGTTAAACATAAAACCCAAACATAATTACTAGATGTATTGCAATGTAATACTAAAAAGGAATTGTAATGAAGAATGTTTCCCAGTAACTTGTTCCTACCAGGAGGGTGGTGAATGCTTCATTTGATGGAGTGATTACTGATGCTCAGCGCAACTGCTCAGACTGTAGGGGTGGAGCTTTGCTAATTGGATCTGGAAATTCCTTTCCTGGTGCTTAAGGATGATGAAAACTTTCACAGCCAACTGGAGACCTGTCCACTTACTCCCTGCAGTTAGCCTAAGTTAATAAATCTTGGATCAGGGGAAGAGATCTGGAAGAGAATTTTGGCCTAGTTATTGTTTCTATGTGGCTTTATTAGAGGCATCTTAATGTACCATAGGAGTCCCTTCCTGGCAAGTGTTGGGAGTTGCTCATTTAATTGCTTGTTTGAGCTAATGTAGTTAAGAACCCAAACACAATTTGTGACCAGTGGTGTGTAGAAGCTATAAATATATCTGTGTCTTTTTCATCCACTTCTTGTAAAATCTGATTGGGGTGTTCCAAGTATTCCCACACTGGAAGACACTGCTACCTAACCTTCCACAGTGCCCAAAGTGACTAACCTCATGTGCAGGACAGCTCCCTGCCAATAGATGTATCTTCAGATGTTCTTACATTATTTTATGCTTCAACAGTTTTTTAGATGTTTGTCTTTAGCTTTTCGGCCAGATGTTAGTGTGCTTATTAATGGTGTTTTGCTAATATCATATAGTGATATTATTTTTTTTTAAGATGCTTGAAGTCCTCAGGAACTGAAAGAGCATTATCAGCTTTCTCCATTCTTTGCAACTTGCAGCCTGTGAGAAACAAGATAGTTAAAGGCTTTCCTTCTTAAAGGGCTTCTTAAGTTTTCAGGTTTTTATGCAAATTGAAATAGGCATTGTTAATAAGGTATTAATAAGCTCATCCCTTTGCTGCTGCTTATAAAATCAAATCTATAACAGGTTGGGCATCTCTTAATATTGAAGATAATTTAACTTCCTTTGTTAATCTCTTGGATCGTGTACTACAAACTGTGGTAGGTGCTATCTGCCTTGTTCCCTTTCCTCGCCCTGGCAATTTTGCCTGCTATCTTAATAACAAATAGAAGAAGCCTGGAAAATTATGAGACTGGAATGCCTGTGCCAGAAGGTCAGCTCTGCCTGGGGAATGTGGGCAGGGGTTTGGTCGGGATTAGCAAGAATTAGGCACTGAATGTATAAACCAAATAGAAGCCCCCAATGTAGAGGTAGGGAGCAAAAAAAAAAATAAAAAAATGAGGGAGAGGTGGGAGAATTAAGCACTGCTTGAGAGGGGGCTTGAAATCAACAACAAGGGAGAAAGGTGAGCACAACCAGGTGGGAACCCCAGGAACCAGGGAAAGGGTTCTCCTAGTCTCAAAATGGAAGAAAAGAGAGAGGGGGAGACAACCTGGTAGTGAAATGCCCATTAAGACAAGAATGCCTTCAGGGAGGCTGTACAGAACTCCATGATGCTTTTTTGCAGTTAGATCTAAAGAAAATTAACTCCTGGGAAAACCCCTGCTGGTTCAGAGAGCAAAGTGCCAGCCCCATTGCGCACAGCTCTCTGCCGGGGAGATAAAGCCAGAAGCTCCCAGCTCTGCCCGGGGCGTGCTGCGAGCCCTCCTCAGCAAACTGCTGCTCTTCCACAACACTTTTCCTCTTTTTGTAATGGAGAGGGATAAAAATAATAAAAACCGTAGAGGAATAAAAAGGGATGTTCCTCCCTTCGCAATAGAGAAATAAAATGTCAGGCCACTAGAAGGGGTTCTCCTGTCCTGTTTTTCTTCCCAGTCCTGAGGTTTTTCTCTGAATAACTCAATGGGGAAAAACTTTTGCCATGTTGTATCTGTGCATACGAAGAGGATGGAAAATAACAACTGGTCAGAACGTTTGGGGCTCAGAGCCAGGACCCTGCCTGCATCGGGTCTCTCCCCTCTCCGAGTCATAGCACCCTTGATTTCAAAGCCTCCCTTTCCGGTAGAGGCTCTCCAATCTGGATATTCTTTCCATCTTTTCCCTGCTCCTTTAGAAGATTTTGAGGTCTGCCTCCAGCGATCTTGTTCTTTGTGCTGCTGTTCCTGCTGCAATCGGTGCCGCTGGGCTGGCTGCCTGCTGGCACGCAGCGTGGTGAGGCTGCTGGGCACGTGATGTGTGCCAGGGCTAGAAGGGGTAACTAAGTTCAGTCCCCTGGCAGTATTCAGGTCTCGTCCCTCTGTTGTCACCGATGCCCTTTTCGTGCACATCCCACCTCGCTTTTCCTGTCTGTCTCCTGCTCCCATACCTGTGCCCCCCATTGCGCTGCCCCGTGCCTGACCCTCTAGGCAAGAAGGGTGGCCAGTGCTTGGAGTATTTTTAAATTTCTACTTAACACTTACTTCAGTTCATGGGTTTTCCAGAGGAAGTCAGGTCTGGGGGGGTGGTGGTGGTATTTTTGTGTGTGTTCATTTTTTTTTTTAAAAAAAAAAAAAAAGGAAAGAAAATAAAAAAGCAGAAAACAAGGAAATTCCCCTCCAACATACAGAATGTAGCTGTGAAGAGAGTGGCTTCATTTCTTTTTCTTAAAGCATTGAACATCCTGTTATGCTTAAAATAATAAAAGCAAAAAAGGCCAGCCTTCTTTACATGATGGGTTTCAGTCTCTTGTAATGATAGCCCAGTAGAGTGGCTGTAGTGAAACGTAGGCTCTGCTGAGATAGGCAGAAGGAAAAAAAAGCAGTGCAATGCCATTTAATTTCTGCAATGTTCTGATTCCCTCCTACCAGCCTGAAAATGCTAAACATCATCCTTTGTCTGGCATATGGGGACTTGGAGAATTGTTGCTAATTACTGCAGTTGTGCTATCTAGCTTAACTGGCTTAAATAATATATTAAGTGCTTTTATGATCTTCCACAACACGCTGGAATGCAAAGAGGTGCATTTTATGCTGTTTATACTTTATGGCAGGCATAACTTACATAACATTAATCTGCAGAAAAGAATTGGTTTTGATGATTTATTGCTTGTATAATTCACAGCCAGGGCTCTAGCTGATAAGATGGCATTGTGCTAGGTGCTGTGCGGATGCAGGACATGCATCTCTGTCTCAGGTGGTGGAGGCTCATGGTAGGGAAAGAGGTTGTGGGTGGCTTCAGGGAATGGTGGGGCCAAATCATAGAATTGTCTAGGTTGAAAGGGACTTCTAAGATCTTCTAGTCCAACCATCAACCTAACTCTGATAAAAAAAAAACATCACTAAACCACATCTCTAAGCACTATGTCAACCCGTCTTTTAAATACCTCCAGGGATGGTGCTTCAGCCATTTCCCTGGGCAGCCCATTCCAATGCTTGAAAACCCTTTCAGTGTGAAAATTTTCCTAATATCCAATCTGAACCTCCCCTGGTGCAACTCGAGGCCATCTCCTCTTGTCCTGTTGCCTATGACTTAAGAGAAGAGGCCAGAATGACACAGGATGCCAGGCAGGGGTCTCAGGACATCCCTGGTCAAAGCACTGCTAACGTACATCCAATGGCAAAGGCAAAGAGCATGGGATATGGAAGAGGATCACAGGAAGTTATGATCTAACTTATTTAGGGAACATTCTTATTATTTCAGTTAGTATTTAATAAGAAATTAGCAATGGGTTACTAAGCATCATATCTAGAAGTGGAAGTATCCTAGGGTCTGGGTTAGTGCTTACCCAGAAAAAGAAGAAAGGCATTATGTTTGCTAAAGAATCTTTTTTTAACACCCTCCCCCCTTTTTTTTTTTTAGCAAAAATTCTGTTAGTCATCTGATTCCGCTGAAATCCCTGTGTCTCTTGCCTCAAAATCTCAATTTTCTATTATCTGCTATTGTACCTAGTGTTTAAACAAAATGTGAGAAGAGTATGCTGTGAGTGTCTTGTTGCTGGATCTCCTGTGCTGAATAATCACCGAGCGGCTGAGCAATGCAAGCCAGAGGCTCAAAGTGAAGACACGTGTTGCAGGGCAGGGGGGCAAAAACCACAAAGGGAACCAGTGATAATGATGAAAAGATTGGCACATTCTGGCCTATAATTTGGTTTAGTTTGACATAGCTCACCGTAAAGTCACAAAGGCTGTTAGAGTATACTAGTAATTAGCAGAATTTCACTTATTTGAAATTAAAGCATTGTGCTGGCTTTGCAGATTAAAAAAAAAAAAAAAAAAAAAGTAGGTTTTTGTCTGGGTTTGTTTGCTAGTAGCTTGAAAATTGGGAGGTGAGAAACTTGTGTTTCTTGTGTTTCTCTTGTGTTCAAGAGAAATCTTGAAGTATAATTTTGCAATTAAAAGACTGAGAAGAAAGTGTGATCTGAAGACCTTCATTTTCCTAGCTGTGACATAAAATTAACAGCTATCGTCATTCTCATTCTGTTTTAATATTCCTGCAGAGAAGCAAGCAAAAAGAACTCCCTGGGCTGGCTTCAGTGAAATGGAGGAGTTGTTACTTAGACAATAACAGGGGATGGACTGGGAAAGGAGTGATTTTTTTGGAACTAGCTGGCTAATGTTCACCCAACACTTTGGATGCTGTAAAGTGATATATATCTAATGCTAAAAACTGCAAGATGCTCTCTGGGAGATAGGAAGCACTGTTTAAAGGCATTTTTTGATTGGTCATACAGAAGATTTCAAGGTTATACCTTCACCAGCTTGCAGGGATGCACAGCTGGTACCTCATTGCTAAAACCAGCAGAATCTCAACCAGAAGGCTGTTACTTAACTATGTGGATAAAAATGGATGGATAAATTGAAACTACCTGAAAGTGGAAGAAACAGCTGGGAAGTGATAAGAGAAAGAGAAATGAGAGGAGAAACTCCTGCCCATCATCGTGGTGTCCAAGTGCTATATAACAACTTCAAATTGCTGCCTTCCTTGAATGTACCAATTTTCTTCAAGCTGCAGCAATTTGGCAACCTCCAGCTACTTGTCTTCCACTGCTGAAAATCTGCTCAAGAGTCTATTCAATATTCCAGGCCTAATTTTTAATATAGTAACTGAAAGGAGCTGCTAGGCCAAAAGCTCTTACAGGAGTAGCTGGGCTTCTAACCAAAGGGAGAGTGAGTGCCAAAGGCTTCCATGGGTCGTTTAACAGTATGCATATGTTTTTCTTGTATAAAACAAATATTTAATATAGTAGGCAAAATTTTGATTAATGCCTAATGTCTTACCTTGCTGCATGGGTATAATAATCCACAAAAATGGCTAGGCATGACATTGAAAAGTTATCTGTCTAGCACTGATGTGTCGTGTTTGGTTTTGAGACTCCACTGTAACACATCAACAGCCACTGCGTGTTCAGCTGAAGTGACAGCTAAACAATCTGGTCATCTGCATCCTGTTGTGGCTTGGTGCTGTATTTAGGGGAATGAGGTGTGAGGTCGTGGTTTGAGCAGATGGCAAGCCGTTGGACTTTATTTTTGTTGCCTTGTTGTCTTGATGAGCAGTTCTTCATTGACTCCAGACAGATTACAGGCACCATACTATCTTAGATAATGCTACTTGGTGAAGAAGTTAAAAATCCTTAATCACTATCAGTACCCATTTGGACACCATAAAATAGAGGCCTGTTATTTTAATGTCTTTTTTTTTTTTTTTTTTTACCCCTGTCTATAGGGTGTTTGGAGTGTCCTTAACTCAAACAGTGTAACTTCTGAGGATTGGTGGCAGTGTGTCCATACCAGCAGAAGAACATGTGTGTGTGTTTGTGTGTGCCCGTGTTTGTAGAGGTGGCTGTCCAGAGCTCTTTCACTCTCTGTGTTGTGAAAGCACTGAACTGAGACATCACTGTTGGCAAGGTCACGAAGGCTGGCAGGTTTCTCTGTTTGGGGATATCTTTTGTTTGCTCAGTGTTTGAATTGTGTGAAATCTTAATTGGCAAATAAGAAGCTTTGGCCTCCTCTTCCAAGATCTGAAATGGAATTAAGGGAAGTGCAAGGATGTGCCAAATGATGTGACAGTGCTGGCTCCATGGTTTTTGTTTTACTCCGCTGCCCCGCTGTTTTGAGACGCGCTTTCCGTTGTATCAGCTGCTGGCAAAACATTCATGAAGTTGTTCCACGTTTGCTGCTTTGGTATTGCTTTTTCTGTCTACAACAATCCAACAGCTAAGATGCTGGAGACCCTGTGTGCAGCAGCTGTTGAACTGAGAAGAAAGAAGCTCTTTCTTTGAAAGGGAAAGTTGTCCTGTTGTGCCACAGCAGTAAGCCACTGCCTGCTGCGCGCCGGGTTTGCTGTTGCTCTCTGGGGGCGATGCAAGGCATCCTCTTTCTATAATGCCATTTGGATTCTTCTGAAATGGAGTAAACGTTAGTCACTTCTTGTGAAGCCACTCCTTTCATTTAATCTTCTGTTGTTAATTATTTGTGCTTTATCTTGTCACAACACTTTTTTTTTTTTTTTTTTTTTTGCTGAGGATGGAACTGCAGAGAAATCCTTTACTTCCATTCCAATGACACGATGTTTTTCTGTCTACAAAAGAGCACAGAATTGCTTTTATCAAACATATTTCTTTTCCCCATTGTTTCCTGATGACAGATACTACTCTTAATCTACACAGAGACAACACTTTGAAATGGAAGATCTATGTTCCCATCAATTTTTGTTACGTTGATAAATCATAGCATGTCTCCCTTTCTGAATGACATGTTTCTGGATTTAGGTCTGCTTTTTATTTTTTTTCTTATCACAGTTTTTCTTCTTCAATGCTAGCAACAGACTTGCCAAAGCTCATCTTTTCCTTTAGTGCTCACTCCAGCAGGCTGATTAATTCTATTACACTTTTCCCCATATATGGAACAATCAAACGGGTTGATAGAAAATCAGGAAAGATGTGATATTTATAAAAATTCCTAATGCGTTACGCTTACCTTGTGACTTTCATTAATTGTGGCACCTTCTTTCTTCTGGGCTGGAGGAACATAAGCAAAGTCTGCCAGGAATAAAACGAATGCTTTTACTGTTCTTTGTGGGCCTCAAGTGTGATTGTATCACCCTTCCACACACGGGAAAGCTTTACTTAAGAGAACATCGAGAGTAGAGGGTGCCTTATGGTGTTTTCTTCTGTGTGTTTCATAGGCAACTGCAGTAAAAGTAGGGGATTGCTTACCCATAAATCTTAAAATAGCTAAGAATGTGGGTGACGTACCTCATTTTCTTTGGTTGTGTAGATAATGCTATTAATAACACGAGCTGAAATTATGTATTGAGTAGTAACACAAGCAGCAGTTCTGAGCGGCTTTAAACCTGTCATGAACTGCCCAAACGAAAACATCCAGCGGGAAGTGGCTTAGCAAAAATATTAATTAATTTTTCTTATAAAGGGATGGCAGAGGTCACCCACAGCCCCAGTAAGGCCTGAGGGATGCTTCCACTTCCCTTGCTTGTGTCTTTTCCTGTAGAGGACTGGGAACTGTTGTCCAAACCCCTCTTCCCACATCTGCTGCAACCTGATATACAGGTATGGGTTCTGCTACACGTGGGTGTGCATTGCAGGTCTCCCGCTGCTATTGCTTGCGTAGCAGTAGTTGTCACCTCCACACTGGAGTGTCACTAGATCTCAGCCCCTCTGGGGAGAGGGACATGCTGTTCTCTCCTGCCTTCTCGCCTTGCTTGTGTGGTATTGACTCATCAAGAAAAAGGAAGGTATGAATGCCCACTGCAGCCGGGAAGTAGCAGGGGAACGACTGCCAACCCAGGGGGAAAGGGCCTGGCTGTTATGGCAGAGGCAGCAGGGTCAGGGCAGGTGACCAAGGGTTTATTCAAACAAGTCATGAGAGTGCTGGGAAGTGGGGAATTATAGGGCAGGTGTAAAAAGAGAAGTGCTCTCATACTGAAAATAAGGGGGAAAAATCCAAACCATCTCACCCAGAGAGTTCCCTGGCTACACCATACTGCCACCCTGGTGAGCACTGCATTCATTAACGTGTCTCTTCAACAAGGTGGATGATTACTGGGTTTGCAGAAATCCTCTCTGAATATTTGTGGTTAAAAAACTAAACATAAAATTTATTAACATAAATAGATAAGAGCTTTTTTATCTGCTCCTGTTACTTACGGTGACCTTAAAACTGAATCCTGTAAGTATTAAATTTATTTTCTTCTCTCTCTCTCTTTTTTTTCTTTTAAATTCAGCTTTGACCATAAAAACCATGGCCTTTTCCCTGCAATGTTCTGCTACAAGGTTCATGCTGGCAATGATGTGGGAGTACAGGTTATATGGTGACAATGTGACATAGGAGGGTACTGCTAAGAATCTGGTTTGGTTTGGGTTTTTGTTTTTCCCCTGGTTCGTATAAATCTGTAGTGAATGTCATCTTCTGACTACTATTGTAAACCACTTGTTTCCTGGAAAATGTGGGATGTGATAAAAGTTGCAATTTGCATATGGAGCTCTGTTGTTCTCCGAGGAGGCTTCTTGTATTTTCCCCTTTCCCTCTGACAACATCAGATTAGATTGGCAGATAATGATGCGAGGTATTTTTCTCATTCATCAGTTCATTATAATTAGAAAGATATGAAACCATTTAGTTATGAACACCACAGGCCTACAGTTTACAAATACTCTTATTGCACCGTGATATCTCTCCCACCTTCTGCTCTTCTCAAATATTTGAGCTGTGCTCTGCTGGTCTCCCTTCAGGGCTCTCTGTGAAGCAGCAAGGGGGAAAAGTTGTCCCGTGTTTGTGCAGTGTGTCTCAAACCCTCTCTGGGGCCAGAAGTGCAAATTACAGATGATAATCAGCTCTTAGAGTCCTTTACCAAGTTTCCTGCCAGACTGATGGGTGAAGATAGTTCTGTTAGCTGTGTTTGTGTTGGAGATTTGGGATCTACATTTCAAAAGCACATAACTGTCTTAAAAGAATAAACCCTAGTGCATTGAGTAGGACTTGTCTAACCAGAATCCATGAAATGCAATTACAAATTGTACTCTTACCTTTCTGTTCTGAGATCATTTGAGAAAACGAGGTTTTCTATGTGCTTCTGGCATGGGACTGGGGTTTCGTTCAGGTTTAGGGTTTTTTCCTAAAAAAAAAGAAAAAGCTTTATCAAGTTTAAATACCGGAGATGCCCAGGGTGGACTTCCCCTCCCTGCCCTCCAGTTGCTTGGAGCAGATCAGGACAAACAAGGAATGGTTTCTTAAATACCGGACAGACTGCAATGCTGCCCTTTGACATGTAAGGAATGATGCTCTGAGCACTCACAGTGGTCCTGTATTTTCCTAGTCACAAATTTGATTTCGATGACCAGAAGTTCACTTGTTGGAGTAATAGAAACCCCTGAAAACTGCCTTACTGGATTTTGAATATACAAATTCCTGAAGATGACACAGCATGTTTTAGCAAAATTCTGCTTTTTGTAAATAATCCATACTAGCTATGGGCTACTATTCTGTGGAAGTACAAAATTTAAGATCCCTTCTGCTGTATTCGACCTAGGCCTTTGATATGAGTTTTCCCATTCATTTATAAATTCCTCATTCCTTCATGCTATTTTATCCTTTTTGTGTGTATTGGGCCATCAGTTTCTATACAACACTTCTGGCAGTTTCAGCTTTAGTTTTCTCTCTTTGGATGCTATTTCATCTTTGTGCTGAAAACCCCTTCAGTCCTACTTCCCAGTCTTGTAGTAAGTATAAATACTAAAAAGTAACATGATGGTTTGGTGTTTTGGTTTTTTTATCATCCTCTCTTTTTCCCCTGTCCCTGGTAGCCTTGTGGGCTGCCAACCACCCTCCTGGTGGCTGCCAGATGCTCTGCCAAGAAGGCAAGGTTGCTGCAAGCCTCCTGCAGCTTCTGTGCAGCAGTAAATGGCTGTTTTTCCACAGATACTTGACAACGATGCAAAGACACTTAAAGATATTTCCTAAGTGCTTATGAATTAATTTGTGATTGGCGAATAATTAAATAAATCACAGCAATCAAAAGGGCACGTGGCCAGTTACAGTTAATTTGCATATATAGCTCTTTTCCACCAGAATAGGGGAGCTCAATTCACCTAATACAAATCTAAATTCACTGTATCTTAATTTGATTTACCTTTGACATTACGTTTTAAATAGTAGTAACATCTATAAACTTATGGTCCCCAATAAGGCTTCATTAAAAACTTACTGCCAGATCTAATCCATGGTTAGCATACAAAGTCTTATCTCTGGGTTCCTGCTTCAATGCCTTTGAGAACATGCTTAATTTAATCTGAACAAAGACACTGCCGTCGTAAGCCTCCAGTTCTGATTTTCCAATCTAGAATATCTTTGTTATTAAATTTGGTGCAAACCATGGTGCATACAATGGATCAAGAAAATTATTTTAAAGCACTCTTTGAACAAAATTCTACTGCTTGTTAGACATCATTTGTATCTCTGGAACATAAAAGAGATGTCACTTTAGGTTGGATTTTTTAAAAATGTCATACAAAAATGCAGTATAAGTCTAAACAACTCAGCTAGCTGTGAAAAGCAGAAAGCTATAATGTAACATATTTTTAACCATTTTAGAAAGCATTTTTTTTTTTAATATGAATTGTTAACCATCATTCCAATCCATTTTCCTTCTTCTAGAGGAAGGACCTCCTCATTAGAAGTTTCTGCTTCTTCATTTGCATCAAATCCCAAGTCAGGTGTTTGTGACTTTACTGGGACGGTGGCAGGATCTGACTTGAAATTACAATTTTAGACATGTTTTTTTTTTTTTAAAAATGATTCAGCAAGTGAACTAGTTGTCATTAAAAACCGTATGCTGCCTAATAACCTCTACTGGCTGAGAACAGGGTTTGTGTATGCTACAAGTAGAGGTTATGTGAAGCCATAACAGATGAAAATTGAAAGGTTTTGCAAAGTGTTGGTGAGGCCTTAGTTGAAAATGGACTAAATCTGGTTATCCATACTCAAAAAGTGATCTGGAACTGGCACAGAGTGAGTCTGCTAAGAACTGGTGGAATTATGTACTTATACAGAGAGGGGGAACTAGAAGAGGTTAATTTGTTGAGGTTTTTTGAAAGCTGAAAAGAGGGAGATGGATTTCTGTAAATACACAGAGAGGGATGTTGGTAACTCATCTGTGTTGCAACATGGAATTGAGTCGATGCAGGACAGCAGTTCCAAACTGTGGTGCTCAGAACTGCATTGAATAGGAATCGTTGTTCTGGCAGGTCCCTTCACTCCTGTGTGTCTAGAAACAGGCCTGGGAGAGTAATATCAGTTCCATCCTGTGCCTTGTGACTTGGGGTTTTGCTGTTACTGAAAGAAGGAGACTTAAGGGAGGTGAGGAAAGGTTAAGTAGTCATGGAGAAATTGGCATGAAAACTAGAAGAAATCGGTGTGAAGCTGTCTTACACCACCATTGTGGTTCCTTCCTGCTCTAATTGCTTTCTGTAACTGCTCGACCAGTTTGGGTCTGGCTGTATCCCAGGGCAACTCGTTCCAAGCAAAACGGGACTCTTGTAGCGTTATCTTTGCAATTCAGAGGAGTACCAAAACATTAAAAGATTATTTCTAGACATAAGGTCACACAGGAACACCACAGTGAAGTCAGGAATTAACCCATGTCTCCTCAGCTGCAAGTTAATACTTTAAAAAAAGTGATCCAGTGCAAACAGAACACGGCACAATGAATACCCTCGTTAGAGGCTGGAATACTTAATTTAATCACAAGATAAACTGGACTTCTCCATCTGTTTCTAATATTGTCAACTTAATGCTTTTGATTCACATGTTGCCATGTTTTATTGAATTCATTCTCTTGAAGATTGTAAAGAATTTGTATTGTATCTAAACTAAAAGTGGCTTGGCTGAGGGGCTGTATTGAGATTGTAAAGGTAGCATAGGAATAGAGGATATAAGGGAGTTCGTATCCTCTTTAAAAGGTAAGTATGTAACAAGTGGCTGAAGTATGTTCCCAATGATTTAATTTATATTTTTAAAAAGCACTTTAGCTGCTCCCTCATGCCTGTATTTTATATTCCAGAGAGGCGAAAGGTCCTTTGTGGCAAATTTTATGCTTGATTGTAATAATTATATTCTTTGTCACAAATCTAAGATGATAATTCATATGATGACAGAAGAAAATGAAAGGAGGATTTATGAAGCCTCATTCATTTGCAGTGTCTTTGCACTTTGGTAGGAGTGTTACATGAGGAGAGATTTGGCCTTCAAGCCAGCGTCTCTGTAAGCTGCATTCCTGGCTTTGCATATCAGATATGAAATTTGTTTGGAATGTTTGCTATAAAAATACCTATGCGTGAACTTACATCAGTGAGAAAGCAACTTCGGCTTGACCTTTCCTCAGCTCTGATGTGGTAAGATCACTCAGTACGGAAACTGTGGCTTAGGGAACGACTCGCCACTGCTGTTTTCACAGGCTTTGTTTCTGTGCAGGAACAATCCTTGGAATGAGCTGCCCTTGGAAATCAGTGTTTTCTTTCAAAGTCCTTATTTTCTGCTTGGGAGTGACCCAGGCTATGTTACCAGGCTTAATGTTGTAACAAAGCCATTTGGGAAATCCTCCCATTCTGTGTAAGTATTGGACTGAATACTAAAAGCAAACATGCTGAAGAACAGCAAAGGACAGAGGTATTTCTGATCCTTTTACAATTCAGTCCGTGTTTCAGAGATTGAAAAGACATTTTAATAGACCAGGAACTTCTTACTGTCACCCTCTGCAAACAGTACACCTCCTTAGAGGGCCTCCTGAGGAGAGCCGCCGTCCGCTGAGGTATGAGGGGACTGAAGGGCTGAAGCCCGAGGTGCAGACCTAGGGGGCTGCCGCAGAGGGAAGAGGCCGTTTCACTCGGACCCCCGTCGCACCGCGGCCTTGCGCCTCTACCCTCAGCGCGTGTGTGCGCACAGGCGGAGAGCGGGGTCGCTTTTGCAAGCGCCAAACGCCAAAGCGGAGGGAGAGCGAGGTTTTCCTCACAGGCCCCCTTCCCTCTCCGCGCCTCACGGCCCTGAGCCACAGCCCGAGACGCCGGCCCCGCTCTCTCCATCCTCGCTAACCCGAGGGAAGCGATACCCCTCGGGTTTGCCGGCGCCGCTCCTCTCAGCCGCCCCCTTCCCCTCAGGGAAGGCGGGAGCCGCTCGCGCCGGCACCTATGGCGGGAAGGAAGGGGGGGCCGCGTCACGTGCCTCTCCCCCCCCCCAACTCCGTCGCGCGACGCCCGTTAGGAGGCGCCAAGGGCGGCGGTGCCGGAGCAGGGCGGCCCTCCCGTCACGTGACGCGGGGCGGGCTCCTCACGTGACCGGCCATGGAGGCGGCGGCGGGGAGGGCGCGCGGCCGCCTCCTCCCCCCGGCGGCCCCGGCCCGCCCCGCCTCCCCCCGCCCGCGCCCTGCGCTCCCCAGTCGGTAACGGCGCAGCACGGGCTTCCGCGGCGCCCAGCCGGCCGGCGGGGGAGGCCATGGACTGAGGGGGAGCACCATGGGCGCCAAGGAGTCCCGCATCGGCTTCCTCAGCTACGACGAGGCCCTGCGAAGGGGTGAGGGCGGAGGGGGGAGCGGCGGGAGGTGTGGGGCGGGAAGTAGGGGGGGCCCTGCTCGGCCCCTGTCAGCGAGCGGTGAGGCGGCGGCTCCTCACACCACCATGACAGACCCCGGCGGGGGAGGCACTTGCGCCGTTCCTCTGCCTCAGGCTCCTTCCCCGCCCCCTTCCTTTTCCTTCTCCACCACCCGCCGCTCTCCATATTTATTTATTTATCTCTCCTCTCTTAATAATGGGGGGGGGGTGGGGGGTGTCTTACTGGCCACCTCCGCGCCGTCCCGACTTCGGCCGGGGAAAGGCCGAGGGAGATGCCGCCGGAGCCTCCCGCCGCCGGGCAGCCCTCGGCCTGGCCGTCGCCGGTTCTGCCGGAAAACCGGGCGTCGGGAGCTGGTGCCATCCCGGTGTGACAGGAGCCGCCGCGCCGCCCCTGTCAGCTCCCGGCTCCGCGTGTTTTACCGGCGGGTGGGGAGCACCCCCTCCCAGCTCCGGGGCCGGGAGAGGGATGCATCAATGCGCGGTTTATTCTATATGTTGTTGTTTTTGAGTCCGTTTCTAGATTCCTCCCGGCGAATTTAAAGAGGAACTAGTGAAGGGATAAACATAAACAAGGCAAACGCTGAATACTTGCAGCTGCAGGGCTCCGAGGCGAGCTACACCCTGTCAGATACCTTGCTCCAGAACTGATAGCCAAGTCCAAGGACAAAGAGGGACAGTAATTTTCAACAGTAAATGGTTTGCAGGGCTAGTTGTTGGTTTGGTGTTTTTTTTTTTTATAATTGTTGTTTTATTGTGCGTTCATGTGATGTGGTGCAGGCAGTTCAGGCAGTTCACCTGTTTGATGTTTAAAGCGTTGATAAAATTCATAAGCTCAAACCGATACATGGCTGCCCTTTTTATTTCTGTTTACATCTGGGAAGCACGAAATGATTGATGAGGGAAAACTGGGAGGAACCAGGGAGTGTTAATTGAAGGAGAGAGAAATGAAAGTGAAATGGGATTTTTATTAAATATTTTTTTAATTCTTTCTTTTTTATGGTGGTGGAGCCTCTGAGGGATGCCATGTCAGATAGGAAATGGAGCGACATACTGTCAAGCAGAAGAAACAAATATGTGATTCAAACTCATTTTTGCCACAGATTTTAAATGTAACAGCCTTGAAGAATTTAACTTCTAGAGAAAGTATAGACAGTCTCTAAAAGCATTGGTGTGTGTATTTTTAGAGGAATCATAAATGTAGCTTGGTAGAGGTATGAAGTTGAATATAACAGGAAGTGTTTGAAATAAGTTTTTTGGTGGAAAATACATTGGTTTGATCAAGGTGCATATTCCAAAGTTTATAAATAAGAAGAACCAAATGTTTTGAATTTTAAAGTTAGATTTAAACTCGTATACTGCTTTAAAATCTAGTTGGTTTGGCTGTTTCATAATTAAAAGTTTGCTTGACAAAAATAAGATAGAATTTTTTAAAGTTACTTAAATTTTTTTCTCATGCAGTGAATGTAGTATTTTTCTTTAATATTATTCTATCTGTATGAGGCATTTAATACTGTTGTTCTGTAGAACAGAAAGGTTGTTTTAGGCTCTCTAATATAAATTGATGTTTTGCTAAATAACTATGTTGTTTACTTAACCAGTGAATCATTGTATGTATAAAACAGGCTAGTTATCAAAACATCATTTGTTAGGCCATTCTCTCTTGCACAGAACCATGCTGGTACGTATGGCATTTCTGTGGACACAAACAGTGATAATGTAAAAACATAAGCATAAAAAAAAAAAGCCTGATATATTTATGTCCAATTAGACCTAACTTCTCTAACGTTGTGTCCTGGTTGTTAAATGCTGAGAAAGTTTTATATTAGGTGAATATTGTACGAATTCTTTGTATGTCATCTGTAGTGATTAACTGTACTTGTAGAAGTGCTAATTATTTCCAATGTTATGCTCATATTTTTGAGAGGCTAGTTTTCATTTCAGTTGTTCAGAATATCTGGAAAAATGCAACGAGTGCTGCTGTTTCTGTAAGCATCAGAAAATAAGGCCGACTTCTAGGTTGTGAATGGCTGCGTTTTTCTTTATTGCAATTCCATTTTTGGAGGAACCAAAGGTTGTGAAGGTGAGGAGGGTTTTTGTGGTTAAACGCTCACAATATAAATAACTGTAGCTAAAGTGTAACTTCTATTCAAGGAGATGAAAATGTGAGAGCGGTCTAGTGTTAATGGTCCTTTTTCACCCTGGAGCATGAGACAGTACTGCAATTTTAAATTTATTTTTTTCTGCCGGTTGGCACAGATTGCTGACTGTGCTGTGGGTGGTGTGGCCATGAGGATGGGCAAGATGAAGTTGCCTTGTGTCCAACAGTGCAGGTCACTCTGAGTCTTGTTAGTCTCCTTGTTTCCCTTCACGCCCTGTAAAAAAATCTGTGTCTGGTTGCTTATTTTGGGAGTGAAAAGTAAGGATGCTATTTTCAACATCTCTTCTCTTCTAATGAATATTGCCAAATTATGGTCATCTTATTTATGGTTGCCAGAGGCACTGCTTTGCCTGTTGCAGTGGAAAAGGTATTGGTTCTGAACGTGTGGTGAGAGCTCTTCTTGACCTCGTAGGCCTCCTCTTGAGGACAGCTTCTCTGTAAGGGGGTGAAGTTCATGAACAGGTCATTATAGGTGAAGTAAAACAGGTGCTTCATCCCAAATTGGGCATAACATTATTGGCTATTTTATTAAACTAAGTTTGTGATGATGTAAGCTGGTAACATTGCTCTAGAATTTGTTGCTTTTTTCCTTAGCCCTAGGCTCCAACAACAACGCTCTTCCTTGGGCAGTACCACGACTCAGGCAGGCTTCCCTGTCTCAGGCAGTACCCCTTTTTGGTTTGAGATTTCCCTTTTTCCACTGTGTGTCTCCGATTCCTGACTCCTCTGCTCACATTCTGTTCACCAGACTGGCTGCCTGCTCCTTTCTTCTGAGAACTGCCCAGTGTTGGGCCTTGCCTCATGCCATGGAGGTAGCGCTCAAAAGTCTGCCTTTTACTTGTTCTTCTGTCAGCCCTGTCACCTGATTCCTTAAAGGGCTGTCTTTGGGCCAATAAAACTTTATAAAAGGAAGAACTTTCTATTACTGTTGTGTTAGCTTCAGCACAGCAGCTCCTGTGCTATGCACTGTTGTGTATAGAATATTTTAATAAGGATTCCCTTGGAAAGAGATGGGTACGTGGTATTGATGGCCAGTTTGTTTCAGATCTCGAAGGCCTGTATTTTCCAGTGACTGTTAATGTATTCTGATTAAGTAATTTTCAGAATATTATGGCAGACTGGGTGTAAATTTATGAAGGTGCTTGGAAATGGTGAGATAATAGAATCTGTAGTCAAAGTTTCTGTGAATGCTCCTATATGGCCATACAGGCCATTTTCAGCTTACATATGCTAAATATTGAGTCAGGTAATGTCAGTGAATAACCATGGATCTGTCAGATTTGTGTTGGAGAGGAAGGCAAGGCTTTTCTTTCTGCTTAAAGCAAGGTACAATTTCTGTTGCACGTGTGCCGGGATGGAAGAAGGGGGAACTGCCCCAATCAGTGAGTATGTGCTTTGAAGAAATGAGTGGCTTCTGATGGATCTGTTTCATTGTGCTTTGTTTTGTGCACAATGATCTCTGAGAAAAAGAGCACAAAGAAAGAACAAAACCAGCACCGTCTTTCAAAAATGTGCATGCAGGTAAAACGCCAGCTATTATTGAGGCAAAACTTGCAGATGTATCAATCTTCCAGGATTTGCCTCTGGAGAGGTCATGAAATAGTAATTTTTGAAGACAGTTTTCTTTCCTATTCGTTTATCTCAAAGATGCTACCAATTGCAGAACAACAAGCCTGTCAAAGCAATGAAAAGCTGCTTTAATCCACAAAAAGGTTCGTTAGTATGCTTTCCAATAATGAGTGATGCTATGTGATGGGCAGAGGATAAATCTTGCTAACGACCTTTTGTGTCCTGATTGAATTTGAAAAATAGCTACATTTGTTTTATTTAAATCAAGGCATATATATCTGGTGTCTGATCATTAACATTCTCAAGCGTGCAGATGTAATAAATCTGACAGAAGGATGATGGAAAACTTGTGCATATATATTATCATCTATTTGAGGCTGTCTTGTTCTCAGCCTAGTGACAAAACTCATGGACTCAGCCCCTGAGCCCGTGGAAGGGCTCTTTTTATTGCTCCAGACTATGAAATTAATTTTTTAAAATCCCAGGTGTGTTTTTTTGGGAAAAACAATCAGGGAACCATTTTAATGCTTTATTCTCTTCTTTTGGTATCCCACAAATGCAATTATTCTACTTTTTGTTCTCTGATACCTGAAAAATGGTGCTTCAACACCACAGGTAGGCAAGCGTTCTTCACGATGTGTTGTTTTCTAGGGGTATAAACCTGCCTCCTTCCGTTTAAGGAGCTTTGGGTTTTCAGATGAAAGTGATGAAATTGCCTAGATCTCTCTTAGCTTTCTTTTTTTTTTTTTCCTTTTTAACTATCAGAATGAATAGACTCCACTGTTGAGACAGTCTAGATGATAGAGCGAGACTTGTTATGTCAGCCAGTGTTTGATGGCTTTAGGGCTCTGTCATATGATTAAAGCAGGTATGAATGCATAGCTTCCTACTTCCTGTTTATAAAGCCATAGAGCTGCAAGTAGCTGCTCAAATTCACAGAGCAGCAATTATTTCACAACTTTGGCATTCAGTTCTGATGCTTGTTTTGGGAGGATACCTGAGTAGTCTCTGCTGAACGCGTAATACCATGCACAAGTGACTTGGGGAATTCTGCTTAAACTTCCACAGACTGATGAAATGCAGCTAGTATTAGAAGAGAGGTTATTTATCTGTAATTCTTCATCTGCTAAACTGCAGTGATCGCTTTCTCTTCTTTTACTTCAGGTTCCAAGTTTAGAGAAGTGTTCTCAGTGGTTTTCAACCTCTTCTTTCTTGTAACTGCCCAAGTTATTTCCTATTGGAAATGAGGAACATTTGTATAGTGAACTTAAGTCAACTAACAGTAAGTTTCCTTTCCTGAGATGCCTTTTGTGGTCTTTAGAAGTTCTTTATGAAATACCAGCTGAAAACTTATGAATCAGGGGAAAACATTGCCTTCTGCTTAAGCTTCTGTGGGTGCTGTGGTTCTGAGGGAGCTGATGACATACCTTTTAGTAAGTTTTAATAATTTTTAGATGGTTTCCAAGTCCAGCTGTACCAAGCGTGGCAGTAACTTGGTGAGTAAGTGCTCAAACGTTGGATGTGAACACAGTGATGTAAGGCTGATAAAAGAGGATTTAAGAACACAGGCATTTCAGAAACAAGAAACAGTTGAACTTGTCAAAGCAAAAAGCCCACAAAACCTTGAAATGTGATTCAGTTCATGTTTCTCACTTCAACAGGTGAATCGTGTCTCTAAATAATACTAAGCTCATAATATTAGCTGTGTTTTTGTCCTGTCAGCATGTTACTAGAGATTGAAATCAAAGCGGTCAGGAAAGCTGCCAAATGAGCGTAAAGAGATAATATCATTTCAGCCATGGTGGCTGGAAGTTACAGGATAAGCTGAATAAATCCTCATGTTGAGTATTAAACACCTTGGTATAAGCTAAAAGTACGCTATCAGGCTCTTATATACATAATATATTTTCTTATCTTGATATGTAGACTAAAATTGAGTATGCAAAGCATTGATTTGTTTTATAGATTATATGCCTATATATCTCATAGCTCATAGAACTCTTGCTTGTTCTGCTTTATTCCTTGAATTTTAAGCAATGAAAACAGTTATTTTCATGGTCACTTCTTTCTAATCAGTTTCTAGTTTTTACTCCTTTAAAAGCAGGGTTTTTTTTTTTGTTAGTTGGAACTTTCATCTTTGGAGATTTTCAAGACCTTCCTGGGCAAAGCCCTCTGCAAGCTGGTCCGAGTTCAATGTTGACCCAGTTTCAAGCATGAGGTAGAACCAGTTGACCTCCTGAGATACTTTCCAGTCTGGCAGATTCTATGAAATATTTCTGTTCATCTTGAATTTTGAAAAGCCTTGTTTTTATGAAGCACAACATCAGGGTCCTAAGTCTACTTGGCGGGGTCCTACAGAGAAAATAAAATAAGCCAAAAATAGAAACTAGGAAGATTTTCAAAATTATATGAAGCATCTCTAATGAAATGTGGAAAAAAAGAAAGAGAGAGAGGTACTGGAGTCCTGTTGTACTTGACCTGTAACTACATCAGGCTTTCTGGCTGCTGGCACTATGGGAGAAATGAGTAAAACAACCCTCATCCCTTTCTTCTGCTCAAAGGGAAACCAGCCTCCTGTCTCATTTCATAAAATAAGTAAGGCGTTCAGTTCTTTAGTACTCAAACAAAATGAAATCGCATTCAAAAAATGGGCCAGTGAAAGGATGACAAGCTTTGTGAGGATAAAAAAGAACATAGCATTAGCAAGTTACGTGATTAGGTGAGGCATGATATGCCTGTTTAATTCTGTAAATTAAGATTATTGTACAACCGCTGCTTTGTGACAGGACTGATGATGATTTTTCTGTATTTGAAAAAAACAGATGTTATTAATGTCTGTCAGCTTAAAAATGATGGAATATCTTCTGAAAATGGAGTTTATTTTTGGTTAGCTTGTGAATTCATATGTTTGTTCTAAATAATTTGGTGTATGGAGAATGCCAGGTAGATCTAATGAGTTGTATGTCCTTGAGCTCCTATCATGGCATCCGTATGCCTTAGCTACTCATTTTAAAAAAAAAATAATTCTTCTCTTTTTTGGTCCAAGATACAGAAAAGAAATGGAGGAGGGGTAGAACAAGTGTTGCATTTTCAAATACCAGGATTGTTTCCCTTCACTAAGTTATTTAAGGGACTGTTGTAAACTGGAGCTATCCAGGTGGGTTTTTTTAGGGCCTCCTGGGTTATTTAACAGTAGTTTGTTAGTTTTAAAGATTTGCTCACTGGGGAGCTGGGCATCCACTTGAGTCCTTCTGGGCTGGGTAGGTGCAGTGTTCCTCTTGGTTTGGGAGCTACAGTCTTGTTTTACTGCTGTTGGCTGAGGGACACCAAGAAACGTTTGGAGTCTTGCCATGGAACCTTAGAGTAAGGTATTTATGGACACTGTTGGCAGCCAGCAGTGCTAAACTGGTTGGTGGTAACTTACAGAATTATTCTGAATAACATGCAGGAGTTGGTTCTGTAGAGGCTACTCAGGAGCACACAGTGTTTGATCTGAACTGCCCAACCTCTCTTTAGCCGAGTTCCAGTTGGGTGTTGACTGGTTACTGAGTCCTACAAGGAACATCCTATGAGATGGAAAGTGTACTCCAGGTCTTCAAGTCTGGCATGCCCATTTTCCAAAATGCATTTTGCAATCTAGTCTTTGTTCATAATGAAACTAGTGATTTCCTAGTTTAATTTTGTGTATGGGAAAGAAAGTTCTGGAGTTTAATTCTAAATAAGACTTTCAATTTTTAAATATCTTAAAAAGAAGTTATTTCTTAATTTGTTATATTGCTTGAAGCAGTTTCTTTTTCTTTAAGTTATACTTAGTCTGAATTACTGTGGATGTCCACGTGATATTTTCAGTATTGAATAACTACAAAAAGCATCTTTAACATTTAATTTTCATATGAAAAGGTCATTTACATAATGAGACAATGAAGCCTTTGGGCAAAGATGAATGTAGAAGAAAAATCCATTAATGTAGATTCTGCCTAAGAGTTTGAAAGGGTCTAATTCACAAAACTTTGAATACTATATTATTGCTAGCATTTGCTGGAATAAAAATACCCTGCTTGCCTAAAGAGTGGCAGAATCCTAATGCACATTCTCTTTTGTGATTTCTTCAGGGACATCTTACTTTTGTTAGTGATGACTGTGTCTGTGGAGCTTTAGTGTTTTCAGTTTAGCTGTGTAATAAGACTTAGCATTTCTTTTTTACATAATGAATTTTAACACCTCTGAGAAGTGGGTTTTTTATGAGCTTGTGTTTACAATTGAGCAGCGTTGGCGTAGTCCTCCTTATAGGTGGGGACATGTTTGGAACGAGTGTGTCTCTTTTATCTGTGGTTTCATTAAACTGGTGTAAAAGCTTTTCTGTATTTCTGATTCATAATGGGTATAAGCTGGGTTCAGATCTCGGCTTGAGACAAAATGTGTCTCTATAGATTTTGTAGTGGTTCACCAAATCTCTTTAGAAAAATGATGGAAGTTATAATCAATCACAGCATTTCTCTGTGTAGACCATGGAGTCATTCATCATAATGACAATAAAGAATTCCTTCATTATTTTAGTGTAATATGGACACGAGGCTGAGTTCTAGGCGATAGAGATGTGTATTTCTTGCTTAAATAATCTAATAAGATTTTTCTTTTAAAATTCTGAGACCTTGAATGAAAAAATTGTAGTTCTTCCACATTTCCACTCAGATGCCTAAGCAGAACAGGAAGTGCCAGATTTAGTCTGTGAATCTAGAGAAAAAGAACTGAAAGTATTGGGATAGTAATTATGAGAACTTCAGTTTTGCAGATTAAATTTGTTCTAAAAATGAACTTGAATATGGCATCGTGAATCTATTTTGGGCTGAAGAAGCACTTCCTTTCAATCCATGTTTCTAGTTGTTAGGTAATCCAGAAACAAAATCTGATTCTGGACTGGAAATTTCCTAGTCTTGTAAAGAAGAATTTTTACCACATCTTCCCTGACAATGTGATAGAGTAAAATCCTGGATTTTAGTTTAAAAATCATAAAAGTGGATTTTCACTTCACATCGCAGAGGCAGCATTGCTTTAAGAAAAATCAGCAGTGGTGGTTCATGTGGTCAGTGCTCTGTATTCTGTGAGGATGTTAACAAAGGTTGGTATCAGTGAAAAAGTAATAGAAAAACTTTTTGGTCCCGGTTTTCCAATCTCACAGCTAAGCACATGATTTTGCTTTTCCTAAAGAATTGTAATTGATCTTTTTGCCTCTAACAAATTCCTCTCTTTTTTTGAGTTACCTGCAATTCAGTGTTGTCTTCTAATCACCTCACAGAAAGAATAGCTGGGTAAATGTCTTGTGTGAACTAATCTTATTCCTTAAATAACGGGTAGATTGCAGTGTAGATAGGTTAAAGGAGGGAGGCACCATAATACACACTAATTCTAATATAAAGTGCTGGTTAAATATCTGCAGAAGCCAGAGTATTACAAGAATAGAGGCTAAAAAGCACAATATAGAATATTTGATAAATCTCTCTTCATATAAAAAGATCATAATTCATTATGTAAATGTACTGCTTCTAATAGAGACGGTAACCTCCTTGGGGATGTCTTGTGGGTCTCCTCGGGGATTGAGGGAGAGATTCCAACTGCTGACGCTACTCAGGGCATTGTAGCTCTTTGGTTTTAAGTAATTCTACTACCTTTTCTGTTCCTGTATGTCTTTCCTGTGAAACAACGGAGAGTGTGTTTATATGAAACTCTGAAATTTGAATCATCACATCAATCTAAACTGGTCAGTGGCAGTGAAGTTACTGGAAGGTGGTTTGCCATACAGCTGTTACATGGTGTGTCTAAATACACTGCTTCATTCTTCTGAATGCAGGGCCTTAGGAACAGTATGTACCTAATAAGGAATATTTTTATAGATTAATTTGGTAATAGAGCACAGATATACTTAAAACTAGTATGGTGTCTCTCAGGCTAGTACAGGAGATGCAGCAGTGGAAATGGAGTTTGGAAATAGTGACGCTAATTGTTTGCAATTGTCTGATAAAAAACCATCTCAGATTCAGTTCTTGGTGTTCTACCAAAAATGTAGCAGGGACCCAGAACTAACTGCATTAGTTAGGTTAGTTTTTATTTTATTTCTTGACTATATAGGCTAGTGTCTCTATTTGTGTTTCTGCTCTTATTTTTCAGCTACTCACACATTGCATAGCAGCTTCGTTATGTGTTTATAGCAGTGCAACAGAAGACATCAGTTTATGACCCGACACTAAAACAGTTCACTTTTCATCTGAGCTGAGGTTATATTTTATACACATGTATCCCCAAGAGCTGAGAATAGGAAGGGTCAAAATGCAGAGCCTTTTGTTGTCCATCAGCTACATCTCTTCATACATGTGTGTGATGTGTGTCTTACTAAAACACTTGACTTCCAAGTGAGTAGTATTTTCCCTCTAACTTTAGGAATTAAGATATAGCAGTGCATATATATTACCTGAAACTTTTATTATTCTTGTGATAGTATTTAAATACTATGCTTAACTAGAATCTACTCTTTTAGCTGTCAGAGACTAACACTTGAGTAAATACTTGATCAAAACTCTTGCCAGCAAACGCAAATTAGAACTCCTTGCCTTTCGTCCTCACTAAAGGCTGTAGGAAACACTGCCTTCTTATGCAGAAGTTGCAGATGATGCTTAACTTTCAGGTTTAGGCTTCGCTTTTTTTAATTAAAGAACAATTCATGTTATAGTTGCATTTAGTATCTTTGACACTGGCAGACAGGATATGAAATATCTGTTAAATTATTTTGTAGCAAGGTCCTTATGTGGTGGTTGTATTTACATAGTTGGCATTTGCCTTTGCTTTTCATTTTAATGGGCTGTTTATTTCTTGGAAATGAGTTATATAATGTAATTTTGTGTATCTTAACAAGCATAACTGTCTAGATGATTTTCATGACGGTAATAAAGTGGAAGCAGCTTTTCAGAACTGTGACAGAAGCCGTTCTACTCACCTGTGACAATAAAACTTCCAGTGTATTTACTAGGAAAACTGGTGAAGGGACAGCTCAGAAGAGCTGAGTTTTGTTTCTAATCAAAATTGGACTAAATACTGAGAAAATTGAGAGCTTAAACCATCATCCTGGAAAGTCACATCCAGCCTATGTAAACTATGAAGAGGCATCAGAAGAAGACAGTAGTGGAAAAGGAAAGAAAAATGAGAAATGAAGAGGTTAGAAACTGAGCAAAGAGTGATGGCGATGCTCAGGTGAAGGCAGGTGTCCCAGAAAGGGTTGCTTTATTTCTAGGGCTTCCCTGACTCCTGATTCATTTCTGTCTGTGCTTCTGTCTTTTGGAGGGGAGTTCAGGGTTCTGGGCGCTGTTGCTGTGAAACAGCTTATGTTCTGTGTTTAAAACCACTTAAAACTTGTACCTTTGCCTCTTTTCCTTTTACTTTTTGGTAGGGTTTCCATGCCTGGCTGTGCTGGTCAGGGAGCTGAGTGTGTTTTCTCCAGGTCAGCAACAATTTATTGATTGCATCCGGAGCAGTACCATCACCTCATTTTGGAAGAAATGATACGTGCTTTGACAGGGGTCTGTGGCCAGGAGAGGGGCATCTTGTGATTAATCAGGGATAAAAATTTTGTTGTGCAGTCACTGAGAATGAATTTACCAGTTCTTTAATTGATAACAGTAATTATTTTTGTCCCTAATATTAAATTTGCGTTCATTCATATGGTCAAAGTTATTTTTAATGATCTGCAGAGATTTCTGAATTTTCAGGTTCTTTCAGTTTTCTTTTGTGGCTTCCAGGGTTGGGCTAGTAAGCATATAAAACTAGGCTCCTTTAATTCCTGAGGATATAAAATATAGCCAATAAGATTGAAGTGCTCAGATGGTGGGAGGATTATTTCACTGTTGGGGCTATTATGCAGCAATTCCTGTCCCCACTGGTCTGTTGGGGAGGTTGTCACAGAACCTGTGCTGATTAGCTTTGCTTGAAGCAAACATAATCCAAATAGCGATGTGACAGTCTGTGCCCTGATGGAGATACTTTACAGATGGATAAAACAGGCTAATACTTAATGGCATTCTTTTTGAGGATGGTAACTGTGAGAAGGAAGCTCTTTGAAGATTAAAAGCGTCACATAAATGCTAAGTATTCATGTAACAGAAAATTGGCAAATCCTATTGTAATAACTAAATCTTCTTCCGCTCTCCGCACACAAGATGTTAAACCTTTGATATGCATTATGGTTAGGTCTAGTAGAACCAAGAAAAGCTTTATCCCCAGTATGAGCCACCACTACCAAACCCCAAAGAATATGTAGGAGGAAACAAATAAAACTGGATTGAATATTTTTTTTTTTTTTTAAATACCCAAACTGTGTTGTTGTTATCCTTAGTTCCTGTTCCTGGTAAAGATCATGTTATTAAGCCTTTAGTGAGATGCACGGTTTAATATGAATAGTGCCATTTTTGGTACTCTGGTTATAAATCCATCCTTAAGAATGGATTAATTTTTTTCATTAGGGGAGGCAGGATTTTTTTGTGTGTGTGTGTTTCCCCCCAAAATATTTTCAAGTGGATTCCTTTTTGGCAGGAACGGGTGGGTGTGGAGGTTGTCTTTTTAGTCATAGCTGGTTCATTTATCTCAATTGTTTTGTGCAGTTTGTTCTTCCTAGTTGGGGTTGTTCCCAAACATGCTTTACATTCACTTGCACATTTTACCTCTTTGAAGCTTTTTAGTAATTGCTTTGGTTCTTGACAACTTCATAACCGCAGCCATTAAGTCACAATAAAGACTAATGAAAAAAGTAATAAAATTTCCATGTATAACTAGGGTGAAGATTCCTGGGGGAAATATTGAGCAACTGATTACAGGGAAGATAATTGTCTGGTTAGAGAATTATATGCCCTGTGATTTTGATATTGAGCCTGTAAAATTGTCGCTTAAAGATCAAAATATTAGAAATATTAAAACCTGAGCTGGAAGTCAGGTAGAGCTTGAAGCTTGAGGTAGGTGAAGTTTGTTTGCTTCTAAAGGATGATCAAGTTGTCTGTTTTATTAAAATTCAGATTTGGTTATTTTTAGTAAGAAGAGACACAGTGTTATGCTGATGGCTGCAAAATCTTGCTTGCTCCATGTACTTGAGATCTGCAGGGCTGCTTTGGTTTTGGCTAGCAAGCTTGGTGTAGCAAGCTCTTTTTCACCCAGTGGTGACTTTGGAAACTCGGGGTTTTTTTCTGAGTTTGTAGAATATTGTAGGCAGTTTGATGCTTACAATTCTGGGAAAAAGTACTAGCCCTGCTAGATATATTGTAAGATACTTTAAATCAGATGAGCTCAAAGTTTGATCGCCCTTCACCTTGACTGAACATTTTATCCTCTTTTTTTTTTTTTTTTTTCCTTCCGGCTTGTGCAGTGATTTGTTTCCTGTTTTGATTTTCAGCATTGTCAATAGCTAAATGAAATATTTTAGGCTTTTGAAACAGATTTTATTAGGTTTTTGGTCTGTTCCTACTACTCATATTAACAGAAGTGATGATTTGTATGTTACTTTTGTGGTATAAATAGCGGTCACCAAATCAGTGATTTGTTTTCAGCTGTCACTAATTTCTCTAATAAGATGAAGGGAAAGAAAACAGATACGTGCTTTGTTTCTGTGTCTGGTTTGTTGTAGATTATGTTAATTGGCTGTCAGTTTATAGTAGCCATGGCAGATTAACTGCACCTACCCTCAGTTAAACGATTGGGAATCTGTCCTTTTCACTGATTAAAGTGATTCCACAGTAGTAGCTTTATACTATTTTTCTTATCCTTTACTACAACAGATAACTGTGTGCTTTCCAAAGCTGCATTTTGTATCTCATTCTGTATCACCACAGCATTTTACATAATTGTGCTTGGATATTGAAGAGTAGGGGAAGAAACATTGTACAGGAAGGTATTTTTATGGCTGGTCTGACTTTCCTAATAATTATTAAATAGGAATTTAAAATGCGTTTATTGTGCTCGCTCTCGTCGCACATGTCACAGGCAAGGAATATAGTAATTATGTTATATAAGCTGTAATAAATCCATTAAGCCTGACTAACCACTTCTTTTAACCTTTAGACAAGCTCCCTTTTGAAATGAGTATTTATTTCTTATAATGCTTAACATTCACGTGTGAGCTGTTGCATCTTAAGGAGCAGCGCTCACTCGTAAATTTTGGTGTTGCTTCTCTTCAGTGCATCTGTAAATCTTTACACTTCCTTGGGCAGGTGCTGGAGAGCAGCCACACACTCGTCCTCCATTGGGGCTGGCTTTGGGTGCAAGTTGGTTACTGGTGCCAAGCAGGGACTGTGATGTGTGGCAGTTCTTAAAATCTCCACCTCGTTAGTGTTCCTGGCGTTGTATCATTAAAAAAAAAACCAAGGAAGATTTTAACTGCTTTCTTACAGTGTTTGAATAAAACAATAAACTATACTTTTGGGGTAACTTGTACAAACCTTAATTTAGAGTCATTAGTCTCGGAGGAGGATGCAATATAGGCACTTCCATTAGTGAGGAGTTGGTTTTGATGTGACCATTTTCTTCTATCTCTTTTTCCAAGACAGGAAGTGAACAAGCGAAAGTATCAATATTTGGTGTATTTAGTTATGGAGTCATCTTTTCACTGATGCCTCTTGATAAACTGCACTAGCAATCTTGTAACAGCAGAGTAAACAGGAATTTGCTTCCCAGCTTGCCGAGTTCTGCCCGGGTGTTTGTGGCTAAAGTTGTCCTGTCCTTCCCAGGGTGACCTTTGTGGTGGAGTGCCAGGGGCTGTGCCGTGCCTTGGCCCATACGTTACTCACAATGCGTCTTAAAACTTCCCAAGAGAGAGACAAGAAGGATGGGGGTGGGATTAGTGCTACAGGATGTGGAAAGGAAAAACTTTCTAAAATGAATAGTGAATAGAGAATGTGTCTGCAAAACGTGCCAAAGCTCCACTGTGAGGATTGATTTCCTCCACCTTAATTTAGTTAAACAGAATTTAAGGAATATCTAAAGATGCACTTGAACATTACAGAATGGGTAAGCAAAAAGAATAGTGTGTGTTGCCTGAACAGAAATCGTGATACCTAAATTATTGTCTATATTATTTGGATTACACTTTTTATACAAAACTGACAATTTTGACAATTGAAAAAAACCAAAATTTGAGAGTAGTTGATTAAGCACGTGTAAATTTGAGAACTTGAGTATTAGGCAGTAAATACTTCAGATAATTAACCTTGCTTTTATGCCCCGCTGTGAGTTTTAAGGAGGATGAGGAGGGGAGTAACTTCAACTGCATTTTCTGCCTTTCTTTTTCAAATGGAACATTATGTCTAATGTCCAGAATGTGAGTATCTAACATTCAGCTTCTACATAAATATAAGATTTATTTTTTTTCTGAGACAGATTCCCTGCAGCTCCCGTTTCTATGGGTGACACAGCTGGTGGGATCCCCCCTGAAATTCAGGCCAGTTTTATGTGGGTGGGGAAATAAAGTTGAAGTCTGCAGTTGTGGGGTCCAGGCTTGCGTAGTTTGAGCTTCAGATACAGTTTTTATCTAAACTGAAAACTCCAACATGACTCAGTGATAAATAGGAGGAGTGAAATCAGGGTGGCTTCCAGCACGTGACTGTTTTGGAATGCACCACACAAATCATTACCTGGACAGTCGTGAGTTTAAAAAAATAGCAGTCGCACAAATCTGTATAAACAGCATTAAGTTTAAGTAACGCTATTAAACTGAAAATACCCTTGGCAGTTGAATGAGCTGAAGGTTTGTTACAATTACTGTAAATTGCAGTGACATTTTTAGCTGAGGTTGCACGGATTCATTTAAACTTTATTAAACAAACTGGAGCTGAGCTATTCCCTGGAGAGCTGGAAGCAGCACTAATCTTCTGTTACCCTGCCTTTGACTTTATTGGAAACCATCCAGCCAAGGCAGCCTCCAGGAGGTTTGGATTCTAAAAGTTGCCTGGACAGAATGACATAGTCTGCGACGTTTGTTTCAATGGTGGTTTTTGGAATTAGGCAGATTTTTAAGAATTAGACTACGTTAGTGCAAATGGTTAATATTATTATTATCATCAATTAGAACTTCACAATAAAAAGCGAGCTTTTATAGTCTTGAGGTGTGCAGTTCCAATTGCATTGCTTTCTCTGCCATAATATTGAGGTTGTGCCACCTGTTACTGGTAGGAGCAATGTATGGCCATGGTTTTTGCTGTGTTTGCTACCAGAAACTTATTTTGGGAAGTCTTACGTGTTCTGTTTTTCTGAATGCAGCAATAGCGTATCCCATAGTGTAGTGTCTGTGTAATGAAAGCAGCTTGTGAATGGTCTTTTCTTCAGTATTGGTAGACAACTGTCTCCTGAAAGTGTTTGGTAAGACTGTGCCTTTGGAAAAAGTGAATATATTTAATGAAGGAACTTAAGAGTTGGGTGAAAATGCTTTGCCCGGGCACATAGGGGCTGTTGGTGTGCCAGGACACAACGCTGTGTCCCCTCCCTTCTCTCCCTGGGCTGGGGAGAAACTTTTTAACAAACTGGACCAAGGGACACAAAATCAGTCATTAGAAATGAATGCTCAGAAAAAAAGACATTTTTTTCATCGTTTTTTAGGAAAATTATTTGAATTTTCTCTGCAGCCAGGAAATTAAACCTGCAAGTGTCAAGAATGACACGATAGTTTAAGTAGCTGTGTATGTTGTGTATGTTTCAACCTTATTTTTGCAGTAAGGGTTCATTAAGTTACTTGGGAGTTCATTATAGTGTGTGCAAAGGCATGAGCATCAGGTTAGTTAACACTTTTTGCCAAGTGACCACAAACCAGGTTGGATTAACTGGGGGGGGAGTTCAAAAAAATTCACTGAGTGGAGAGGAAAAAACAGAATGCAGAGTGTATTTTTAATAAAGGAGTGAGTGTGCTCATGCATATAAAAAATACAATAAATGAAAATATTTTTATCAAAGAACTCTTGCTAGATTTTGTCTAGGATCTGGGTTGTTTGCTATACCTCGATAAATTAATGAAGCCAGTAGCTTCCCCTTTTTTTCTTCCCTTAATAATCTCAAGCTTTTACCCATTAAACACGTGGTGGGGAGTTGATCCTGTTGGCTGCAATCCTGCTGTAGTGGGGTTGTGCAGGGAGGTGAGGTGTCCCTCCGGTGGGAAGTGCTCCTGTTAATTTTTTGCACATGTTTGGAGGAAAGGCTGTGGCGTGAGGGTCTGTCTCTTGGTGGAATCTTTCTTTTGCTTCCCATTTCCGTGATTCCGAAGAGTTGGTGAGTGTGGAGAGTGTCACCTCAGGCTGTAAATATCGTTTTGGAGGATCTGTATTCAGTTAGGGAAAATCTTGAAAGAAAACTTTAACTGGTGTGTCTAACAGTGTTTGAGCATTCAATAAACATCACATGTAGAGACACAAACGAAGAAAATGACTATGGATAGATGTCAATATGAAATAGTGACATTTAAAGACCAAATAGGTAACAGTATTACACCAAGATTCTTCTGCTGTATAATTAAAGTATGCTTCTTTAATTAAAACAAGATATGTGATGATGATAACTTGAGTATGTCGTTTACCAAATCCATGTTAATTGGTAGCACTAGTGCTGTGTGGGTCAGACTTTGTTTATTTCTTAGGTCCTTTGAAATTTTACTGGTCAAAAGTATCCACAGTCTATGGTAAAATTTGAAAAGAAACATGACCCAATTTCTGGTTTTGCACAAAATTGTTCAAGGAAGTCAGTAGTCTGTTTCAGTGTTGACTAAGATTAAAACTAGGGAGGAATGTTTCAATGTGATTTACTTGTAAGGAGTGATTTTTCTTTTGATGACTGAAATAATTGATATGTAGCAGTTTTAAAGAGAGCTCTGGATTAAGCTCTGTTTTATTTTGGTTGACAAAAAGAGTAATGAGTTTTTTGGCTGTGTCAGTGTTGTTTCTGTCTGGCCTGTTACATCAGGGCAAGGAAAATACCTTACTATAAATACAGCATCATTTCTTTTGGCTTCTAGATGGTAAATAGCTCTTCCTGCACTACGTGGTAACTTACCCAGGCTATTCTCTGCAACTTGATTTTTGTCAAAGGACTCATTTTGTTCAGCAAAAAACTTCACTTCTTACAGGCTTTGTTAGAAAGTTGCTTTATGCTTGTAAAATCTGAATGCAGGGACTGCTTTTCAGGAAGCTCATGGGCAAGTACAAACGGGATGTCATCAAACTCTTCACCTTTACAGGCTGAGAACAAGCTTGGACAGGCTTTAGCTGGCAAGCAGATTTTGATGGTGCAAGAAAATCTTAGGTGAAGAATTACATTTAGTCCTAAGTTTAACTATTTTAATCCTGTTAAATTCATGCTTCACTGTACTGTCTTAGGAGCATGTAAGTGGTGATTAAATGTTTGGGTTTTTTATACAGAAAAGTAGACTGATTGCTGGATGAAACTGCTTCAAGCATGCTACTGAGGCTACTCTTAATAATATCCCCCACTATTGGTTACAGATCATTTCTCTGGTTTATGTGCAATGTAAAATTGATCATAAAGCTGCTTATTTTCCTTTTGTGTGACAATAATGGTGCTTAATTCAGGACAAATCATAATATGCTATTGTAGTTAGAGAAAACAGGCAGTGAACTGTTGTAGTCATTGATGTTAACTTTAGGTCTACTTTTTGGGGCGGGAAGATGGAATTATTAGATCTTGTTTTCTAGTAGTCAGATTTTCCTACTGTTTAGGTGAAATTATGCATTTACTTTCTTCCTATCTTTTTATTGTAAAGATAAATGTAAGGTGTATAAGATTTTGAGAGTCCTTAAGCTATTACAGTTCTACAGCATTTTTACTGACCAAATCTTTTTTTTCCTCCTCTCTTCTCCCTCAACACAGTTACAGACATAGAGCTGAAGCGACTGAAAGATGCCTTCAAGAGAACCTGTGGACTCTCCTGTTATATGACTCAACAGTGTTTCATCAGGGAAGTTCTTGGTGATGGAGTCCCTCCAAAAGTTGCTGAGGTAATCTGTGAACTTGAGGCGTATGTGGTTGATAATGTACGCCTAGAGATTGCACACACAAATACGTGTGTACAGAAACAGGAGCTAAATTAATTTCTTTGCTTTTTCCATACAATATCCCAGTGTGCATTCTCTAACTGAAGATAATGTTTCATACTTGGATGATGGGTGCTTCTCCACTACTCATTCCAACCCAACTAATAGGTGCTAGAAGACTTTGAAGTAAACCTGAATATCCAGATGTAGATGTGGGGAAGTAAAAGGTTGCGAAGTTTTAACAGTATATGTAGCTACTAAAACAGAGGGTTTTATTTGCTTTGGAGATGCACTTTTGGTTGCTTTTGGTTTCTCTGACATTCCGTTGGCTTTTACTTTGTTTTCTGAAGTGCAGATTACTCTTTACAATCTCATAAAAATAACTTGATATATATTAAATATGTAAATTAACTGAAAGAATATCCAGAATACATGGATATAAATATTGTGTGTCTATATCTAAAATGATAGTAATACCATCCTGCACACATGCGTGTTTAAAAAAGTCGTTTTCTCTCATAGTATTACCCCGAGAGAGAGAGAAATTAAAATATTGTTGGTAGAGAAGAATAAGATAAGTGAGACCTTTCAAATGATGTCTTGGCTCCATGTCATTTCTAATCACAGCTTCTGTTTCTGGGATCTGCAGTGGTATTGACCTCACAAGCAGCGTACAAGTCTCCCAGTTTTATTTAGATAATGGGAGTAGTGAAGTGTGCATTACCAAAGGTTTAACGCTGTGGCAGAGAGTTATTTCCCCCCCAAATATCTGCTGGCCCCCTTCTACTGTATTTTTAAAAAATCTGTCCTTAAAGACACAGTTTTAATGATTATTATTTCGCTTAACACTCATTGCAGTTATAATGCAGTTCTTCATTTCTGGTTGGTGAAATAAAATTGATGGAAGAATCATAATTGGTTTTGATGTCATCTCATCAAAAGTGGTACATGTCAAAAATTAATACAAATTACTGTGTACGTCTAGCATTCATCTTCAGGCAATGCAGCTGTCCTAACTGTGAACTTGAATACTGTAAATTTGGCAAAATTTGAATTTAATTCTGCTCATGCCATGAAGGGATCCTTTGTAGTTCCTGGCTTCAGGATGTGGAAAGGCAGGTGAAGTCATTAGGCAGCTTAAAGCCTTGTTCTGAGTTTTCAGCCTTTCAGTCATTAAAATTGAACGTTTTGAGCCGCAGACCACTGGGCTGTCTTCTCTGCATGTTTTGAATAATAGTTTTTCATCTATAAGTAGTGATAGGCCTTCAGGAATTCATTAAATTAAGACACAGAGTTTTACAGCAGGGCCATAAAACAGGGAACTGAAGCCAGTGAAACTTTGGTCCATATTTGGTATTTGGAAAATACAACATTGCATCATATTTTAGTGGTGTATCTTAATAGATATTTTCCAAATAACTCATTAATACGAAAAACTATGGAGCTGTTTTCTTAGAAATGCAGACCAATGTCTGTTCTATGTTATTCTAAAACTATTCAGTGTTTATAAACTCTGCCTAAGGAATGGTTAAGCAGCTGAACTCAAAGTAATGCCAGGTTGTGATTCAAAAGTCTAAAACTACAGAAAGGTTAAATTTGAGTGATGGAGAAGAATAAAGTGTAATGAAAAGATCATATTTTATTAAAATTTGTGAAAGAAAACCAGTGTTTTCTCTTTTGTTTCTTCATATTTTTTTTTGGCTTAAAAGTCCTGTTATCTGAAATGCAAGAATTCTCTTCCTTTTTGTGCTCTTCGTAGGGTTTTTTTTGGTTCAGAAGTAGTTATATTAAGACTTAAACTATAGTGTTCAGCAGAGCTAAATGCATGTTATAAAAAAGGTAATGATTCCACTGTAGTATGAAGGTAAATTGCTTACATAGGCAGTGTAGCCTTTAAGGCATCCTGTGAAATCAGAACGATTAGAAGTAGAAACTGTGGAATTCAGATCTCTGCCACGACACTGTCCATGAAGCACATACAATCATTGTGCCGAAACAGAGCACAAATTACTTTTAATAATTTAGCCCTTCAAGCATTTGTGAATGGATTAAAGTTTAGTAATAGACGAGGCTGATGTGAGCACCCAATGGGAAGTTAATGGATTTAGATAGAGCTGGGTCTTAGAGGAGATGAAACTGCAGGTTCTATGTGATGTTTTCTGGAGAATTAGATCCTTCTGTGTAATCAGCCTCATTTGCCTTTACTTGCCTTCAGACATATTTTAATAGTCCTAAGTGGGCAGCAGTGAAAGTGATAGCTTGATGGGTGGACAAGGAGCAGATTTACTGCAGGTAATGCAGAGCCCTGGATTGAGGTGTTTTCAGGGCATCTGGGCTTCTGCATCGGACCTGCTCATAACTGTGATAGGAGAGAGGCAAACAAAAATACAGAGATATTTTTTTTTTTTAATTTTAGTATGTTGGAGGTGGTCTAGAATCCATTCTACTGATGAATTCTGTGAGTCTGCTTCCTACTGTGGGGAAGGCAGAACTGGGGGTTTCCCACACCTCGTTACACCTGACGCAGAAGGGGTGGTTAGTGTTACAGATCCAGGGTAGCTGCTCTGCGTTCTGTTTCCTCGTCCAGATTTATCTGATGCCCTTGACAGGCCAGTGACTGGTTTGTTTGGCCACTCCCAGGCTTCGTATTGCCTTGTGATGGAAGCCACACCTGCGATAGCAGGAGCTGTGACTCATTCCATGGCTCTTCCACCCTTCACTTGGGCTGCAGGGAAAAGAAGGGGTAGAAAGAGGGATTTTTGTTCCAGTGATTTTCTTCTTTTTCTACTTAGCCTCATGAACCTCTTGCAGAATCCCAGCTCGTTTTGGCTGAGTGACTTGAGGAAACACAGATCTCTCCAAGCTTTGCCATAGATGTTTCTGAAGCTCATGTTAGAGCTCCCACACCATTATCCTCCAGAGACTCAAAGATGTGTGCCAGCCTCTGCGGATGTGGAGATCAATAGGCATATAATATATTCAGGGCTTTACTGGAGAAAAATGAAATAGCAGTGCATAACTGCATGTACACACCCTGGTTTTAATATAGTCTGTTTAGAATGTAATTCAGATGCAAGCAGAGAAAATACTATTTAAAATGTGCACAACTCTTTCCTTAATAGAAATTGATCTCTGTTCCTTTATCTTTCCCTCTGAAAAAGTTAAATTTAAAAAACAAGTTCAGCAAATAAGTCTGTATCCAAACCATGATCAGCAACAAATTGCTTCGTTCTGGTCTTTCACAGTAATAGCAACCCATCAGCCAGACTTAATACCTTCTCTTTATGGGTAGATGCTTAGTGTGATACCTACAAGAAAATCAAATGAAAAGACATAGACACTGAAATAATTCTTCTGTGTAAGAATAATTTAGAAGTTCTGACTGCTTTAAATTCTGATACCTAATGTAGGTTTCTGTCTCATGATACTGATAAAGTACTGGTGCTTGTAGGAACGGATTTGGGATTACAGGAGAAGCTCATGTTTGGAAAGCAGTACAGCAATACATAGCTTCATTTCTTCTCTTGCATTAGAGGCAAGCTGAAGTAATGTATTGCAATAGGGGAGTTGGTAATTCTTGTTTACTAGAAGTAGTTGCTGTTTGTCCTAAAATGACTTACTTCCTCTTTATCTCATATATCAGGGCTGAATCACTCTTAAGGTGCTGTTGAGTAAGTCGTGCTGCAGAGCACAGACCTCTCATGGGAAAGGTAAATGCTGCAGCCCTTCCGCTGGCTGCGTGGCTCCTGGTGGCCACTCTGTGCATCTTTGAGCAGCTAATGAATAGAAGTCTTGATTTCTACTGCTTTCTGTTGGAAGAAGGAATCAAATACTATTGTTAGAGAGGGCACTGAACTGGAATGGTGATCGTAGCAGCAGTTGTGGTGTTAAGGTAGTTATGGTGTAGTTGATGGAACGGGGGGTTTTGTGTGTCTGTCACATCTTTTTGAAGCAGCAGTTTTTGGTGGCTGGCTGGAAGTGCATCTCCTGTGGTTGGGGCAGTGACACACTTGATGCTGCAACAACCTCCTCCATCCTAGTTTGGAGAAGATTTCATCATCATTACTTTGATTAAAAAGTTTGGGCCAGTAGCAGCAGTGGGCAAGCAAGGAGCTGTCTTCATTGGAGGATTCTAGCTTTTTAAAAGACCTTGGAACAGCTATTTTATAGATACTGGAAGAGCTACAAAAGCCTAACAGAATTAATCCTAGGAGTGTGTTTAGCTGAATGTGAGGTGACTGGTCTAAAAGCCGCATAAGATGGAGCCTCAGTATAAGTTGTTTGTTTTAGCTTTGACATCTCTGTTCTCCCTTTTAACTTCTCTGTTTTATTTTTCTAGGTTATCTACTGTTCATTTGGAGGAATATCCAAAGGGCTGCACTTCAATAACCTGATAGTCGGATTAGTTCTTCTCACGAGAGGCAGAGAGGAAGAGAAAGCAAAATGTAAGTAATGCAACTTAGCCGCTATCCTGTTGTTATTTATTCTAGTGACTGTAAAATATGCTTATTTAAAGCAAAAATAAATTGCCATCTATGAAGTCCCTATTTTTATATGTAACCAGGGCATACATTTGCTGTGTATTTTGAAATCCAGTGCGTTTTTGTTTTCTATATTCACCAAACTGAAATATTTGATAAGTCACCGTGAATGTAAATGTTAGGATCCTACGGAAAGACTGTTGATCGCTGTGTGTAGGCAGAGGGAGGAGGACGGTGTTGATATTTTTCAAAACAAGTGAAAGCATCTGCCTACTGACTTCTGTTGTTTTGTCTTCCTTGTGAATCAGACTTTGATAGTGTTTATTTTCCTTTTGATTAGTGGACAGTGGTAAAAGAATAAGAAGATACTTCTTGACCTAAGCCTTGTTGAGCAGTATTGAAGTTGAATCAACCTAGATATTTAGTCCTTTAGTTGTTGCACAGCCTTTGGCATTCTCAGCCAGTTGTAAACTTATTTGAAAAATGTAACTACTGTAGTTGCTTAAATCTATCTCTACTTCCTCAGACATTTTCAGTCTCTTTTCTAATGAATCCGGGAGCTATGTTGTCCGCGAAGAGATGGAGAAGATGCTGCACGTGGTTGATGGGAAAGTCCCAGAGTCACTCAAGAAATGTTTCTCTGAGGTATTTCATACAGGTTTTATCCTATTGCATTTACAAAAAAGTGAAAATTACATTGAGTAGTTTGTTTTTCTGTGACATACACATGCTCCCACATGTATGGGAACAAACTGACCTTGTTTAAATTGGGAAAAGCTCATAGTTTTTAATATTATAATATTGCATGTAATTTGTATTGATGTGAATGGCAGCTTGGTGTATAAATGTAGGCATTCTCCATGCTGCTTTACTTACTGGGCTAGTTTGAAAGATATCGTTTCCCAAGGGCAATCATGTTATCAAGTAACTTTAAATACTAATATTGCTAGTGGAAATGTATTCATTAGTGTGAGCATTTTATTGCAATAGGGGAGGAAATCTAGAACACAGATCTGAGACGGGAAAGAAAATCTGCATCCTGGATTTAAAAATGCCTGCCAGCAGTGGTTGTTTAAAAATAATAGGTTTATAGTATTACTTTTGTCTCACTTTGCCTGCCATGAGCTACAACATTTATTTATGCTTTGGGTGGTTTGAGTGATGTAATCTTTCTGAAGCTTGCTGAAATCTTCCTCTAAAACAGGCTTTTGTTAATTTTAAATATTCACAGATACTTCTTTGGCACTAGTGGTGCTGATGAATTGTCAGGGTTTTGTGCTTTGGTTGCTTCATTTGTTGTCAGAGGACTATAGATCAGCAACATCTAGTCATCATTATACATTCCACTGAAAAAATGGTTGACTAGAAGTTTCATTTGTGGATTACTTAATTACCTTAAGTTTTACTGAACTGTAGTGAAGATAACTTTGGTTATAGGCTTTGGTTGAGGCAGACTCATTTCATCTGTTGGTGGTATCAGGTTGGCTTTGTAGACAATGATTACAGGATTCATTGTTGGCTGGAATCATAACTCATATGTATACAGCAGCCCTGTTTCTGGAGCTGATCCACTTCAGTATTTCCTATTTATAATTTCTCATCAATATGGTGTGATGAATTATACCCTAAAAGTTAATTGCACACTGTCCAAGAAATCCACAAGTACTTTATGAAGACTTGCAGGAAGAGAAGTATCAATCTGGCTCTGTACCATTTTCCTGTTCAAGAAAATGTTGTATATTGATTTTTCTTTTAAAATGAAAATAGCATAATAATCCACTCAGCAGGATTTACTGTCCTGCTAATCATACTTGATCATTGCTGAACAGTGAGAAAGTTTAATGGTCCTGCTGTGGACCTTCCTTCCTGCCGTATGGTGGATGAGCTTCTGCTTTCAAGGGTGATGTTTATAGATACTTCCATTCTTTGGAATTATTGCTTGTACTCATTTAGAAATACAAGCTTTAAAATACATATGAGTTTTCCTCACTCCTGTTTCCAAAGTACAGGAAACAAATTCAGTAATTGCTCTAGTTGTTGAAGTTCCATGGCTCAGGTGTAAACATTACTTGCTTTAAATGCTTTTTCCTTCCTGTCCCTTCTACTTCCTTGTCCTTCCTCTGGTCAGTTGGAACAGAGCAGAGTCTTTGAGAAACGTGACACAGCTCTTGCTGCCTTTGCAGAAGGCAGTGTAGAAAGTAGAGTGGAACAGGTAGTAAGATAATTATCTTGTCTCTGATCCAAAACATAGAGAAATTAAAAAAAAAAAAAGTATTGAGACCTGCTTTTTTTCTTTCTTCTCTTAATTTGGCAGTACAGGGTTGTTTTTTAACTTAAGGAAGTGGTTCCATAATGTGTTAAATCCTGCAAAGTCCAAATTGTTGAGTTCCCTTTTTCCTGACTGTCATTCATTCTCCTGCCTTTGTGTTGGCTCAGGTATTTATGTGATGCCTTGATGAACTGGGTTGGGATACTGGTCTGGCTGAGCTCAGACCTTTCTCTGTAGCTACTAAACCTGAGGTTATTTTTCAGCTCATTCTATTTTGCCACCTGGTTGCACTAATGGGATGGCTGTGACAAAAGAGAGGAGCTGAAGGATCAGGAGTGTTGGTAAGAGGAAGGTTAGGACCGTGCTGTCAGGCAGTAGTTAAACTGGAGGGGGAGTAGCACTGTAGCATCTTGACTTCCTTGAGCTATAACCATGTGGAACTCGATGATGGTAGCTCTAAGTATTGGGGTGTTTCTGTGTGTATTTATTGGAGAAAAATGTAATGCTGCTCAGGAAAGAGAGGCATAAAAAGAATGAGCATCTGGAACCTGAAATAATCCATTGCAATTGGAATATGAAGCAAATGTTTTTGCAATGATGGTGATTAACCATTTGAGCAACCTGGCAAAGGAAGTAGTGGATTTTCAATTTTCTGCAGTTGGCAGCTGCAGATGGTCCGTGGCCAAATGCAAATTGTTGGATTCTGGAGAGGTGTAATTCAGTGAAGTTTAATGGTCTGTGATATTAGGGAAGTTTAAATAATCAATGATTTGAAACCTCTTCCACTTTGCAGACCCCTGTTTATTTCCTATGGAGATTAGGATCTCTGTATAATGAGTTTGTCTACTGATAATAGGTTTGCTTTTATTGCAGTTAGTTTTGTAGATCCTGTAGAAATTAGTCCACTGATCCCTATGGTTTCATGGTCACAGCTTGGAAAACGTTCAACTAAATGGTTTAAACAGGCTCTCCAGCATTTGAATGCTGTGAATCTATGGCTTTTATGTATTCCTGAACAGACAGTTCCATGAAACATCCAGTAAGAGAGGCTGAGTTAGAAGATACTGTGAATGTCATGTTTACATGGATGTTCCAAAGTGGCTTTTGGTCAATAGAGGTAAAAAATCAACATGCTACTGCGGTGATGAATCATACTATTAGTTATTCACAAATCTAATTTTTCTGTCTTAGGTGTTTATATACTTGAGCAGATATAGCAGAATATTTATGATTTTATAGCACCTGTTATTTGGCACAGAAGAGCTTTTATCTATCATAATAAATTTGAGTTCATAAAAATAACCTCTATTATTTTGAGTTGTAAGTAACCATTTTTCTTCTAGTCCTTTTAACCTGAGGTTCAGAGTAAAAGACTTTCCAAAGGCCACACTGAGTAGGTGGTTGAAATGCAGACAGAGCTGAGGAGTCTAATTTGCTTCCCAGTGCTATATTTCAGAATGAAATGGAAAAACAGGCATAGCTCCAAAAAACCCCATTATTTTAGTGCTTATTTTTATAGGAGATTTTCCCAGTTCTTGTTCATACAGCTGGATGGTTCCGATTTACAGATACTGAGAAAGCAGAGAACACCAGCTCATGTTTTCTTGTTTTTCTTACAGGGTGAAAAGGTAAACTATGAGAAATTCAGGGTTTGGCTGTTGCACAACAAAGATGCTTTCACGTTTTCCCGTTGGCTGCTGTCTGGAGGTGTGTATGTGACACTCACAGATGACAGTGATACCCCTACCTTCTATCAGACTCTGGCTGGAGTCACACACTGTAAGTAACCGACGCTTGTTATATGCACAGTTTTTAAAGTGTTTCACAGCACAGACATGTGCTGTTGCCTTGCTGTAGTTGTTCATTAAATCTCACTGCTCAGGTGAGATACACACAGTTCTGTTCAGCGAGATAAATTTCTTCTCTGTTCTAACTTGTTCTCTGCTTTTTATACTGTGACATGTAAAAACATTGTGTGTGCAAGGACACTGTGGGTCATTATTTTTGAGAGGTAACAATGCTGAGATTACAACATTGCTTATAGTAGAAGTTCGCTCCCAAGGAAATAAAAAAAAAAAAATAGAAAGGAAAATATCTTCTCTTTGACAAATACATTCATCTCAAGGGACTTGACATTGATACTGTTTTTTTATTTGGTCTTTCACATATAGTGGATCGTTCTGAAAATAATGCTTTATTCAAAAATAAGTGTTACCTCTTAATTTTCTTTTTGCAGTAAAATAAGTAATACTCCTGGCATGTGATGTACTGAGGGAACTAAGTTAACTAAAGAGAAGCCTCCTCAGGATTTGCATTTAGGAATAATCTCCAAAGAACAAATGCTTCCTTATGTCTATATTAATGTAAAAGAAGGAGCAGCTGTTTTTTAAATTAGATGTAAAAACAAAAGGCTTATAAATTATACTTGATGTGTAAGTACAATGTAAACATACATTACAATAAAGCATCTCAGGGACTTTGGTGTCCCTGGAAGAAGGGTGTTGGCTATTGAGATGTCAGTGGTTTGAGCAATCTGGTTGTGTTTTATGTACTCTCATAGATTTTCTTTGTTGGTGTCAGCATGGCATTTAATCTCCTTAATGGGTGGATTACTCAAATAAAGCAACGTATATATTATTTTTTTCCTCTCGGTTTTAAATATGAGCATTAAAATTCTGTTCTGATCGCCTGAAATGAAAATGCATAATAAAATTAGAAGTTTATAGGCAGGCAATTTATTTGCATTACATGAGAGACTGCAGTAGAGACTGAGGTTATAGAAGACCACTAAGTACTCTGAGGCCTAATAGTCAAGCCAGAGAAAGAGGTATGCTGAAAAAACCCAACCTTCTTTGAATTTTCTAGACTTTAGCCCTGGGGAAAAAAAATCTCTCCAGCTGTTTCAAATTGAGATCTGCCACACTTCAGCCTTGGCAAGTCTCCTTTGCCCTACAGGTTCAAAGAAAACTTTGTACCTCAGGCCTCTGGGTGTTACCCCAGAGCTTGTTCAATTTGTTTCATGCTTTGAAATTGAAACTTCTTCTGAACAGTTTTTACTGTGCTTTTTGCAGATAGTTTATTCATACTGAAGTGGAGGTTTATAATAAAAAAATAAATTGAAAGCTACTGTTTTAATAGAATTTTTTTTCATATTTAATGCTATTCTCACTTCTGGTTTTGATGCATCTGTCAGTGTTGCCATCTGCAGCCAGGCTCTCAACTATATTCCCAGCTTTTTTACTTGTGCAAAATAAATGATTCAAGAAAGTAAGTGTCTTTAGACCAAATAGCATAATATTTGCCTTTAGCCAGCCCACACCTATCTTCTTGCATCAAGACAAAAGCCTGCCTTTCTTCCAGTTACAGGCTATGAGATTTTTTTCAGTTCTAAACAAAGAATTAGTCATTAAGACCGAAGTGCTATAATTAAAAACACAATTAAGGAGACTGAGAAGCATATTAGAAAAAAATGAATGAGGACAAAATCTGTTGTGATTCTTGAAAAAAAAATTGTTCAGGTGGTTCCACGTTTTAACAAAATTTGGAAAGTTCCTATGACAGTTATATTTGGACCTCTAGATAAAATGAAATTTTATTGGATTATTGTTACTTTCTAGTTCAATGCTAGAAATAAGAAAACAGACAGTAGTTGTGCTGCGTTACGATATCTGCAGTCCAGTGTCTTTCAAATGACAGATCTGGAAAAGTGCCAGGAATTGAAGACAGTAGGGAAATGAACTGGTGAACTAACCAGCCTCCCTCAGGGATGGGCTAATACTTGCTTTGTAATGTATGTGATGATTTCCCTGGTGACTTGAGACAGCGTAGGAATCTCAGATGCAAAAGCAAGGGAAGTATAAGTGCTTGAGCACTTGGAAGCAATTGCAGTATCAATACTTGGGGCCTTGTTGTTTTAGTTTTTAAAGTTTATTAATTACAGTCTAATCAGGTCAATCTAAAGAATAAGAAATGGAGTACAGAAGTATTCTTAACACAGTGGAATGTGTTAAACAGTAAGAGCTGTTATGTTTTACCTGGGATAATGATTGCCCTTTGGGAGAACAAGTAACTGACATAATGTTTAGTAAACTCGGGCAAACAGTGTTAGCAGAATAGGGTGAAAAGGTGAAAGGTTTTAAGTTTTCTTCTCCCGTAAAATGAAAACATACCAGTGACCCTTAGTAGTATAATTATGGATTTCCCCCCAGCTGCAGGACTCTGGCTGGGTCACAGCACGCCCTCTCCTGGCTCCAGCTTCAGACCCTCTGGATCCTCACCTCACACAGCCTGCACCCCCCGCGTGTCCTGGATGATATGGCAGAGACATGAAACATGGCAGTGATAGAAATAGTGAAAGTTATTAACATTGATTTAGAAACAGATAGCAAACAGTTTATGGCAAAGCATCGGTGGCTCCAGTTAAATTTGCTTAATGAGCCAAGGTATCAGGGAAACAAAAGATTTCTAATTTCTCATTTGTAAATAACATTTCTTTTGGTATGCAGATGACTTTAATTATATTTCTCAACAGATAATTAGAAAGGAAATTTTAAAGTTATAGGAAGTTGCACACACTTGCTGCTTTTAATCAAATTTTGTTCCATTTCAACTAAATCATAAATATGAATAATTTCATTTGAAAGTGACTGAAGTAATTTAAATTTCTTTTGGACCTGTGTTCCCAAAAGTCCCAGAGACCCCACTGGTTTCCTTCACTATTTCTGCTGCTGCAACACAGGTCATGGTTCTGTTTCTATGACTGTGTCATTTCACTGCATCCCAGGACCACGTGAAGGGCTTATAACTCAGGTTTTCAGCCCTTTTCCATGGGGAGAAAACTCCCATTTATCAGAGGGGTTACTGGTTTCCAGCTGACAGATCAAGTATTTTGTACCTCTTTGTTATCCAGTTCTTGTGTCACTGAGTTCTTTTTAAATAGCATCCTAATTCTCCTGTCAATTGAAGACACTCTTCTGCCATCAGAAAAAAAATCAAACATCAAAATGCTGCTGCTTTTTCTGACAGCTTTTGCGTCCTAAAATGAAGTAAGACAGTGTGTAATCAGTATAATAATTGTATTTTAGAACACACAGTTATTGCTAATTAAACACAATAAAAGGGAGCAGCCCTGGATAAGCAGGCAGCATGGTTGAAAAAGAAGAGCGAGTTTTTGAAATGGTATAAAATTGAAACTGAGTGTTGTGGAAGTAACTGCTTCTGTCAGGGCTGGGTTTATAAACCTGTAGGGCTTTATGGTAAGATGGAGATGTGCGTCTGTGACAGGAAAGGAAATGAAGGGATCCCTTCCCTTTGCTCCTGTTAAAAGGCTGGCTGGATGTAAATGCATCTTCTCTAGCTTGCCCACTTCAGTGGTGATACCCACTCTTGACACACCATCACCTAATGATGTATAGAAGGCCACTAGAAGACAATTCTGAAGAGTTTTGGATGTATTAAAGGTGCCTTTAAGAGTATATTTCGTTCTGTGCAATTTTTTTTTTTTCTTCCAAGTGTATGAACACATCCTTTGGGAAGAACCATAGTGTTTAATACCTCCTCTGCGGGGGTTCCCATCTTAGGGCACTGGTAATCAATATTCTGCTAGGTAAAGGCCCGGATAGTCCTGTCTGACACACACACACAAGGATATTGGTTGAAGTTACAATATTCTCTTCTCGGTGTGTCCATTTTTTAATTAGGAAAAAAAAGGAAAGTATTAGAGCAGACATGGCCAATGGGAAGAAGCCTCAGTGTCACTTAATCTGCATCTTGCCGCTTCGTTATCCTCTTAGTTCCCAGGCTATTTTATGTCCTGCGAAGCAGCTCTCTGTGCCCAGGTCTCCCAGAGTCTTCCCGGTGTTAATTCCAAAGAGAGAAACAAGTGTTTTTAGTCAGAAATACCATTTGGTGTTGGGTCATTCCATCTCTGGTTCCAACTCGGCCATCGTGCGATGAAGAGCTCTCTCCGTGACTGGGGCTGGGTGTTGCCTGGAGGATATTGTAGCAGGCAGTAAAACAACTGAGTTTCGGTGAAAATGTTGGGAATATGGTATGCTTCTACTGCTGTGAACCAGAGAGGATTGTACCAATAGGTGGGTAAAAATTAAAATTTTAAAATGTGTTGTAATACTTAGTTAATTTTGGTTGTATGAAGAATTGTGATAAATTGTTCACGAAATGTAATATTTAAGAAGGGCATACCTTTCATGGAAATGGCATTAAATTAAGGGTGCTTTTTTTCAGTGTTTTGCTATCATGCATTCAGACTGTCAATTGCGATGTGGCAGCTGATTTTAAATCAACTGGGTTTTAGTAGATCTGCAGTTTCTCAGATGCATGTTTTTGCTGAAAATGTTTACCTGTTCTTCCTTTACAGTATGAAAACTGTAGCTTGAGGTGAACTTGACATTATCATTCCTCCAGTTACACTTGTCCAATTCTTTGGAGAATTGAAAGAAGAAACACTATTGATAATTTTACAGATCTGGAATTTTTTCATATTTTTAATGGACCAGTGATGGGGAAGACATAAAATAGTGTATGGTAGTAAACTGGTAGTGTAGGGTTAAAGTTCATAGGGGTGTAATGTCTCCATGTGTCCTCAGATAGTGGTATCATGTATTTAATTGATAAAAATGAATATTTGATGTAGAAAGCAGTCTGTTCTGATGTTTTGGACTATATTGTATATATAAGATACATTTTTCTTTAAAATAATCATACATTATTTAAAATTTGAAGTACTGAGTGAAAGCCCAGTTCACAATTCCTGATGTGATCTGAACAGGCCTTAGGAAAAAAAATTATACTTTGAAAAGATGAAATCCCTTGTCTATATGAATCCCCTTTAGAATTTTTTTTTTTAATACACATTAGTGTGTTTGGATAATAAGTGCAGTCTGCTTTTACCATCCTTCGTTTAAACTTCAATAACAAATATGATTGTATGTACATATCATAAAAAATTGCAGGAGATTTCTTTTAGTTTACATTTATGAAGGACCAGGTGGTGCAGGACCCGTCCTGAGGCTGATTTACAAGATTATGTGCAAAAAATGACTCTGGAGAAATCAAATTCTGTCACAGCTGGCTTTTCCACTCCGCGTTAAACTTTCCATAATCCAATAAATCTGCCTGTATTTTAACCAAGTGAAACTATTGCAGTGGGGCTACAATTCATTGGTACGATGAATGTTACGTTTTTAGTTCATTCACCCGAAGTTGTGTGAGTCTAATCAGTCCAAAGAATATTATTTACTACTTTGTCAGTTTTACTTTCTAAACTGTTTGGCTCTTCTGCAAAGAGTCAATATGCTCGACCTGCCTTGGCTGTAACAAGAGTATAACAGCATTTATGGTAATACTTATCAACTAGTCTTTTGAAGATGATTATTTGAAAATTCTTTGTTAAATGACCATGTAATTTCAGCCACTGCTTGACAGAAATGCAGATAAGATGCTCTCTGATAACCTTTCTTTTCTGAGATTCAAATAATGTGGCAATAAAGTTAGCACTGTAGAAGTGAAGTACAATTTAAAAAATGGAGTACAGCTAGCTTCTGCTGTAGATATTTGGGAATGTTTTATTTTGCCAGAGAACCTACCTTCCAGTTCTTAATTACTAAAGTAAATAAGGCACCTGCCAGTGGGAGCAGGTTCCTGCAGATTTACTGTTCAGTAAAGACACTGTGACCTTCCTTATGTTTCTTGGATATTCCCGGTGTTGCCTCATTTCCAGAATGAAGTGCATCTGGTGGGTTTGTTATCCTTCCTACTCACAAAGGTAGATGAAAAGGAGACAAAGTGATTTACATGCTCATGCTCCAGAGACTTAGCATCACGCGTTTGTGTTTGCTAATGAGAGCAATAATGCCTGTGTGATTCTTCCCAATGACACTGCAAACTCCCCCTTTCCGTGCAGTTGTTTAGGTGGTAAAATAGCACTGTGATTCTCTTCATGTGCTTGAGGTTCTGTCTCATAAAGTGGCTTTTACCTTTCATTTGTTATTTTACTTTTTATTTCAGTTCACTCCCCAAATAGTTTTTCCTCTATCTCCTGCAGAACGCTGGCACTCTTGTCCTAATGTCGTGTCTTGCGAGTTCGCTCTCATTTCTTATCAGTTCTGTAGTGCCCTGTAAAGGCAAGGAGATTGAAGGATTTTATTTGGTAGATTTTCTCTCATCCATCACTACGCTGAGCGTTGTGGGGTAGCTCTGACATTAAATTATCAGGACATCCCTGTATTTCTTGGAAGATTCCAGATGTAGTTCTACATCACTGGACAGTTCTGCATACGATCGTGGAGCTGCTTACATCCAGGGCAGTCCTAGCACCTACAATACTCCTGTATGCTCTTCCTCAAAGAAATAACTATTTCACTTTCATGATTTCTACAATATTGATGTTCCTTTATACATTTGGATTACTCTTTCCTTATATATTGGGGACTGACATTTTGGCAGGGCCTGTAGGGATAGGACAAGAAGTGGCGGTTTTAAACTGAAAGAGGGGAGATTTAGACTAGATATAAGGAAGAAATTTTGTACACTGAGGGTGGCGAGACAGTGGCCCAGGTTGCCCAGAGAGGATGCCCCATCCCTGGAAACAGGGTTGGATGGGGCTCTGGGCAAACTGCTCTACCTGAAGATGTCCATGCCCGTGGCAGGAGTTGGACTTTAATGGCCCATTCCAACCCCAGCCCTGCTTGATTCTGTAATTAGAACACAGCCAAGAGCCAGGATGGTGAGCCAGGAAAGGGAATTGATCCGTCAAAGAAGGAAGGGGGGAGCAGAAAGGAAATCGGTTACGTTTTTCTTCTTAATCAGTTCTCTTATCTCACTTGGCATGTAAAAGCCCAATAGCTGATAATGCTGGGAAAGAGGATGCTGCTGCACATGGTTAAGGGGGAAGGTAAAATTCCTCTGTTCAGCCTCAATTTACATTAGCTTAATGAGCCCCGGGAGCTGCAGCTTTGCCGGGGGGGGTTCCACATGCAGTGTATGGTCTGTCTAGCACCCCTACTGACATACAGAGGAAGAGGAGGATGTGTTTATGTGTTTTCACTGATGTTACTTTTTTAGTTAGACTACCTAAACATATATTACATAAAGATGCAAACTCCTTCCACTCCTCCAGCTCTACTTTAGCTATTAGTCTTCCGTTTTCCCAGACTTTCTGCTGATGAGGGTAAGGTGGTGTGTGGTTTGTGATGCACTGAGTGACGTGCCTGCTTGGGTAGTTACAACTAGCTCCTACTTATTATAGGTTACCTAAGCTACTATTCTGATTAAATTACTACTCCTAATGACAGAAATCAGAGAAGAAATCAATACAATTTCAATTTAAGAAATAACTTTTTTGGGGTCTCTTCTGTTCTTAAGCCTTACAGGATTATTATTGTTTCTGAAGACTAAACCAGGCCAAATAGCTCAAGTTAAACCTATTAGAAAGCTGGCGTGGATTTAAAGGCTCAGAACCATCTGGGAATGGGATCACACGTAGTAGTTCTTAATATAGGCAGCTTTGTCATTACATATCTATTTGAGAACAATTAATTTGTACTGACCTAAAGCAGTGTTGTGACACACTTGCATATGTAAAAAGGTTAAAAGTATTGTTGAGCAGAAACTTCATATTTATATATATATTTATATATTTAATTTTAAGAATAAAATGTAAGGAGACTGGCATTCATATATCAAGCTTCTAGGTTTGTATAATGTTTGTATAAGTTTGTATAATCATTTCCCAATGTTGTCTGGGTTTCTAAGTGCATCTATAGGATAAATAATAAAGTGAAACAAACTATTTCATATTTGGGAAAAAATTAATGCTGAGATTAAAAACTTAGCCTTGTTACTGTATAGGGAGGCTAAAAATTTCAAATAGGAATTTGTCAAGAGCAGCCAAGTACTAAATTTATTTTTTCTTAAAAATTCTGGGATTTTATTTTTTTTAATGCTACTTCACATCCTTTTAGAGGATTTAAATACTAGATACATTGTGAAAAGAAGGTATTGTACACGTAATCTAACTGTTCAGTTCACCAAGAAGTTTTCACGTGGAAATAAGGACACTGCTGGAGCCCTTAGTGGGAAAAGTTCATTTCTGTATTTCTGAGCACTTGTGATGATATATTATTGATGTTGAACTTCTAGATGGTGAATAGGTAAGATGATTCTGCAGATAAAGTAAAATTGGACCTTTATTTCGCTACTGCTCATATTTTAAATTTTTATGTGCAGAAGTCAGGAATAAAAAAATTAACATAATTTCTCTTTGTGACAAAATAATGCTGCGTTTTTGCTTGGTGCTGAATTCTAACACGGTCTAGATACTACCAAAAATTTATTTTCTTTTTGTTGATCATACAGTGGAAGAATCCGACATCATCGATCTTGAAAAACGATACTGGCTGCTAAAAGCTCAATCGAGAACTGGACGTTTTGATTTAGAAACATTTGCCCCCTTAGTTTCCCCTCCTATTCATCCGTCTCTGAGTGAAGGTATGGAACTTCCTTCAGACCTGGGAGGAGGTGGTGTTGCTGACGGTCTACTGATATACAAAACTCAGGGGTTTAAAAATGGGCCCGTTTTCAAAAGCATTTCAAGCTTAAATTACGGAGATTTATTCCACTGAGTTTGGAATGTTTGAAAATGAGAAAAGATGCCTGAGAAATATCTATTTGTTGGGAAATGTGGACTGACAAAAGAAATGATGCTTCTGTGTGGTGTGTTCTTACTAGTTGTCAGGAAATAGGGCAAACTTTCTGTATAATTTGCTTTGTAATTGCTTAAAACTTTCCATTGGGTTCCTAAGATCCTGTAAAGGCAAAACATACCGCTGTCCTTGAACAAGATGAAATAGAAGACCATTTTTTAAATGACAAATGTGAGTTTCATCTGTTAAGTCGCAGTTGGGCACGCGAGGCAGAAGTTGTATCATGCAGTCAGTGAAAGACTCTTCCCTACCAGCGTTAAGGAAGATTTTATTCAGAGGCCTTGGTGGGGAGTTTGTGTGTTGCAATTCAGATACAGTAATAACCGAGCTGGTCTTTCAAGTTGAAGCTGCTCTGGTAATAACTGGAGGTTGCAATTGTCTAATTGCCATTTACTGCACCACATAAGGACGTTAAATGACGTTCTACTTACACGCTGATTTTTTTTCTGCAGTCCTGGAATGACAATTTTTTATCACCAAATGGTCAGCTTTACTGACAAGTGGCAGCAGCATTTAGTAGAAAATGGGGAATTCGGGTGCCGTGGATGCGAGCTGTTAGAAGAGCAGGACTTGGGTTCAGTTCAGCAGGGATATATCCTCCAGTCCTTTCGCTTACTTAGTGATACACATTTACATGGCTGCTGTGGGGGAACTAGACTGGTTTCTGGTCCTTCTGTATGTCTTCTGTGGATAGTGCAACTGAATCATTGTCACTAAAAACGATGTTTTTATGGGATAAAAAGTTATATCTGCTGAGTGAATAGAACCCTTAAAACCTTTGAAGGCCGGTAACTAAATTCCTAAATCACTTCAGGCCAGATTTGCACAGATACTCAGTGGTTTTCATAAGAGTTTTCACCAGGCACTCTGGAAAAGCCAAAACATCGGGCATCTTAGTACTTTTACTATTTTGGTCCTTTAGCTTTTGTGAAAATGCTTGTCCTGACCACGCTGGGTTAGACGTACGCTCCTAGAAATCCCGCAGTACAAGGAAGGTGTGGGAATAAAGCTGCTTGCCTTGATTCCCTCCCTGCCCCAGCTTTGTCTAGCTGTACAGGAGTGATCTAATTCACCTTTGAAATGCTCAGTAGTGCTTAATTATCTTTATTACACTTAGTAAGAATTAGTTATAAGTGTTTGTACTTCTCCTTGCAATTGTTAACCATTAACCCCTGATGTAAATGCTGAGTACGGTCCTGAGCTGTTTCAGCCAGATGCTGTAACAGGAGATGCTTTTGTGGTTTGCAGGTTTGTTTAATGCTTTTGATGAAAACCGAGACAATCACATAGATTTTAAAGAAATTTCCTGTGGGCTCTCAGCATGTTGCAGAGGACCCTTGGCAGAAAGACAGAAGTGTAAGTATGTGCAATGTTAACTATTAATGGTAGAGAAGTTTTTCAGTTTGAGCAATGCAGTTTAGTTGTTTTCACCTTTTTAGAGGTTTTTTTGTCCACTGAACAGTGTGTGTCTGTGAGAGGTAACAGACTTAAGTTAAAAAAATAAAGAAACTTTAAATATCAAGGCTTCCTTTTATAAAGGATGATTAAACCTAATTCTCTATATTTTATAACTTATTCATATATAACTTCATATAAATTATTAACCTGCTTGGAAAAAAGAGAACCACTCAGAAATTATTTTGCAGTGCTCTGCATTATGATGCAGAACTGTGTATCTCAACATAGGAAGCGCTAGCACTTATCTATTCATTATATATAATGTAAAAAGAATGTCCTATTTGATTGTCTTGTGGTAAACAGCACGTTCTGGCTTGTTTACTGTCCATTTTTCAGCTGGCTCCCTGCAAAGTTCTCGTGTTTTGAAATACCTTTGTTCCGTACTTTTCCAAAGCCATATTGCTGCAACTTAAAAGCTCTCATTCAACTGGAAATTTCTGGATGCACATATGTTCCCTGCTATGTCACAGCAGAAAACACAGCACAGAATTGCAGGAATCTAGATTTCAGTTTATTAAACACAGCTGCTCCATTTCCTCACTGCCACACATGCATCCTGCCTCATCAAAACTGTCAGCACTAAATCATGTTTCTTGTGACTCTGCAGACTTACATTCTGCAAGGGGAAAAAAAATAGTTGTTGAGTGGTTGTAACATAGAAAAGTAATTTCCTTTTTTTTCTCAGTTTGCTTCAAGGTTTTTGACGTTGACCGGGATGGGGTGTTGTCTCGCACCGAGCTTAAAGAAATGGTGGTTGCACTTTTAGAGGTCTGGAAAGACAACCGTACTGATAAAATCCCTGTAAGTTTTATTTGGTTTTCTAGTCATTTGCTACTGTTTCTTAAAATCATCCTTCGAAAAGTAGGAATGTGAGTGTTGATTGAACGTGGTGTCAGTGAAATACAGGCTTCCTTCCTGAGCAGAGGAGCCTTGGTAACTGGATGTAACTCACCTTGCGTAGCTTTGACTTCCATTACCCTCAGTAGGGTGATGTGACTATAATGGGTGCTCTTTTGTATAAAGAAACCTTAGGTACAAAAGCACAACTGTCTCAAAGCACTCACTTGTGAATTACATAGAGGTATCGTCAACATTTCTTACATTTTTATTCTGAACGCACGCATCTCCAGAGGGTGCTCTGAGAATTTAACTCTGTTTTCTAATCCTTTTGTTTGTGAAGGAATTGGACATGGATTTGTCTGAAATTGTAGAAGATATTTTGAATATGCATGATACCACAAAGGTAGGAATTTGTTGTTCTTTCCTTGTCATTTTTATATCCTAGTATCTTCAGTTTTTTTATAAGAGTTAAATCTTGTGCTTTCTTTAAAGCAGAGATGTGTCAATAAAATAATCTTTCAAGAAATGTCAGTTTTCCATCAAAATTTTCCATATTGTTCTGTGAAAGACCTGGTTTGAATTTTATAAGCCATTTTTATATATGAAACTAAACCAAGAATACACAACCAGATGAAATTAATTTGAATCATATACTGTTTGCAAAGCTTTGGCTATGCATAATTAATACCAGTTTTAAATCTGATGCTTGACTTTTGTTCTGGACAAAATATTCTTTCATTTCACATTAAAAATGATCTTAGGAAAAAAGGGATAGTGCATTAGTGTGTCTTATATTTTATGCTATGTAAAGACACATTATTCTCCCGTGGTAGAGCAGAATTATGTTAATGCAGTAGTAATTTATGCATTATCATTATGAAACAATTTTGTTTGCAATAAGATTATATACAACGGGTGAACTATATATGATGATACTCTTTCAGAGCTAAGTATCCAGGAAACTATGGAGGTATCTGTTGTGACTGTTGTGACACGCAGCAAAAAGTCATAATAGTTTATATTGTGCTTTATAGTTAGCTGTGTGTAAAGCTTTAATTATATGTTCTTCCTTTTTCAAGATAAACATTGTCATCTGCAAACAATATAGGGGAACTTGTTTCCATTATTTCATCCTTTGCTTCACTAATTAGGAAGAGTGTCTGTAAACTATAAATAATTTAAGAAAAACTATAGAGTATGTCTAGAAATGCTTAATTACTTGTTTGAGTAGTTGGCTTGCCTGCTTGTATGCCAACAAAGTGGTGGGCAAATATTCGATTATAATTTTTTCATTACCCAAGCAATAGGAAACACAGCTTTAGTGAGCTCTTTCTTTCACTCTTTGAGGTTTTTATTGCTTGCTTTTTAAAAGAGTAGTTTATAACCAAGTGTTCAGCAGTCTTGTTTCCACCAAGAGTTAAAACAGAAGACCAAGCCTTGAGAATTATCTTTCATAGTTGCATCGTGAAGGTAGTGCTGGAAAGAGCTGATGGTGCAGTAATTGCATAAATTACTTAACCCTTCTTCATTTGACCTATGTGAACTCTGGAGAAAATGGTCTGTAAGAAGAGGTGGAGTAACTGCCACTGCTGGAAAAATGGCTCTGAATTATATTACAATATAAAAAATTCAGATTGATCCTGTCCCTGAATTGTTGAAAATCAGAAGGTCCTCTGACACTGGGCAGTCTTACACAACTGTGACTTCGCAGGTGATTCAAAATGAATAGGACTTGTGTAGAAAGAGAAAGTCATAAGAACGTGATGATCCAAAATAGTTTTCCCCAACCCAGAGAGGAAGATGGGGGGGTTTCTGAGTGGACACAAGTATGTGCAGAGCTTATTTGGATGATCCGAGTCGTAGATTCGTAGTCTTGTTTCGTTTCTTACAAAGTGGTTGCCCTGACCAGTCACATACTGCTGCTGGCTCATGGTTTGAGGGGGTACGACTGAACCCGAGCGACGGAGAGTGGGAGCAAAGCTCACTCCTCTGTACACACAAAGCTCTTTGGTTCTTTAGGTTGCATATGTTATACTAAAACTAAATTTTTCTTCTTTCGTTGGATCAAATTTTATTATGAGGGTGGCAGGTCAAATCACTGTCATCATCATGCCTTGTACGACGCATTTAATGAGCATTTTAATAGAAATAGGTTAATGGTGTGATGTTTTTTCCTTCCCCATTTAACTAAGCTTGGACATCTCACTCTGGAGGACTATCAGATATGGAGTGTGAAGAGTGCACTTGCCAATGAATTTTTAAATCTACTTTTTCAGGTATGTTTAGAGAAAATTTAAACGTATAAATTATAGTCATTAACTCATGAGCTTTTTACATGGCCATGAAATGCAGCATCAGCATTTGTGTCAACATCCTCATGGTTGTGTTATTGCAGTAAGTTATGTGGTTTTGTGATTATGCGTTACCTTGAGGGAATGATTCTGTGTGATTATTATTCTTTTCAGTGTATGGAGATGCCTAAAGCACAATTTGTTAAACTGAACATAGTGTACTGCTTATAAAATGAAAAGAACTTTCGAGTGTATCGGCATTTATATTTTCCATTAGAAAACGTCAGTGTTCTTAAACATTCTGTTCTTGCAAATCTTTGCCAAGAAAGTGACACAGGAAACGAGAAAAGCTTTTGCTACCTCCTTCCGACCACTTCCCTTCTACGGTTCCTGCTAAGGCCATCTGAGGAACCTTTCATTGCTTTTGTTCATGCAGCTCCTTGAGAGCTGTCTTATCTTATCACTGCTGTGGTGCAGAACCTGAGCAGCAAGTCTGTAGCGAATTTGGTTTTAATTGAGCTTGAATTGGATTTTTATAAACCCTTAAAACATTTATTTTTTTAGCTCTGGTTTCACTTTGTACACAAAATAACCCCCCCCAAAATATTTTCATTCACTGCAGTTTGTTCCTTACCCACTTTTCATAGAGGCCGAGTTTAAATAATAATAATCCTAATGAAGCCATGAAGATTTGCCCTAATTTAGTATTCACCTCCAGCCCTGTGTGACAGCCTCAGCTCTTCCAGGGAGGGCCCTCTGAGCATTTTCATAGCAACAGGTCCATGCCCTTCCTGTGTTGAGGACTCCAGAGCTGGACACAGAGCTCAGGTGGGGTCTCACAAGAGCAGAGTAGAGGGGCAGCATCACCTCCCTCACCCTGCTGGCCACGCTTCTTTTCATTCAGCTCAGATTGCTACGGTTTTGTTTCAGATTTTTATTTCCTTTGATAACTTTATGACGTGAGGTGCCCTCATCTCGTGGTGCAGGCTCAGCAGCCTCCTCGTGCAGGACAGGGTCTGCCATTGATTTATCTGGGTGTTTATTTGAACCATCGTGAGCTTGTGTGTCTCATCTGCAGTCAGAAAGGCTAAATCAAGTGAGTGGAGCACCTTGGGAAGCTTCAAAACGAAAAGGTTGTTTTATTTGCAGCAGAGTTAGTTTATATGAAGAATCTGATACTCTCACAGTGTTACATGAGTTTAAATAGAAGCACCAGAGCCAGCTGTGATGTGTGTGCTGGAAAATCTGTTGCTTTCCCAGCAGCTAATGGCCTTTGTTTTATTCAGAATGTGAAACGGTCTCTCACACTGTAATATAAATTTAAATAAGATATCTCACCAGTCATTAGAAAACTCCAGCTGAGATGCAAATTGATAGCCTCAAAAGAGACACAAGGAAAAGACGATAAATCATGTTATGAGTGGCAACCAATTTGAAAACCGATGGCTGAGCCTCCTTCCTGTCCTGGAAATAGAGGCTCCTGCAGAGTCACCTCCTGCTGCCACACACCCTGGAATGGGACCTGCTGGGGAACCAGCCAGGACATGGCCACAGCCAGCCCAGGGGGGCTTTACGAGGGAGAGAGGAGCACAATATTAGCCAGCTGGGCTTGTACTCAGAATAAAACCCCACCCAAACAGAGTATCCTTCTCGGGGATGGTGCCTTTTTCTTTTCCATTTGTTAAAAAAAAAATAAAATAAAAATCAGACATTCTACAATTTTGAGGGTCACTACATTTGTGGTGGTGACTGGTTGGTTGGACTCATAAACTTCTCCCTCGGCCTCTTCATGTACTCGTTTTCCTTTCAGTCCCTTATACAATCACTTCTCCCCATTTTCCCCCTTCCCTCTTTTTCCCACTAACTTTTAGCTTATTCTTCCAGCAGCTTTCATTCTCCCAGTTCTGTACTCGGTCTCTCCAGTATATACAGACAGCTCAGCATTGTGTCAGTTTCTGTCATCTTTCATAGCCTGTGTGTCAGCCATGAAAATAATGAAAATTCATTTTTTGTTTACCTTAATTTGTCTTGGGGCATTTAACATTCTTGTATTTTTGTCTTAACAGTGGATACAGATTGTGGATCTCATAGCTCAAAATACTTCTTTTAGTGGTTTGTTCATCTTTAGGTAATCTTGCTACATAATTAAAAAGAACTTTATGAAAAGTCCCATTAGAGTTGTTCTTTTCTTTGTTTAACCTAATGCTTGTTGTGCAGAGGTGTAGTTCTTAATAAGAATTACTTTGTTTTTCCAGGTGTGTCATATAGTTTTGGGGCTACGACCCGCCACTCCAGAAGAGGAAGGACAGATTATTAGGTGAGTGTTTTGCTCAGAATCTTAAAATGGGGTTCAGAGTTACCTTGAAATTTTAATTTTCAAAAGAAGGACCTTAATTTTCCTGTTTCAACTAATACATCATGTTGTTTGCTGTTTCTGAGCAGAGGCTGGTTAGAAAGGGAAAGCAGGTACGGCCTTCAGCCAGGGCACAACTGGTTTCTTATCGCTATGCCATGGTGGCACCAGTGGAAAGAATATGTCAAATACGTAAGTATAATAATACTGTACACTGAGTAAGTGATTTCATTGTATTTCAGAATGTGCTGATAAAAAAAAAAAGCGTGGAGCAAATGACTGCTTAACCAATAATGCTTGAAATTAAGCATCTCCTGTCTCTCAGAGGAAAATAATCGTTTTGCTGAATCATTGTCACACAGGGAGCTTTTCATTATAACTTCATTAAACTGTCACTTCTTTCTGTGCTTCGTTTCATCATTCCTGCATGTCAAAATATTTTCTTGAGTAAAACATACTCTCACAATAGTACTTCCTTTAAGTCTTTGATACTAAAGCTACCTCTTTTGGCTTTGTCTTTGCTTGGGCTGCAAATACACACTGTGAATTTTCTGGACAAATAAAGGAGGGAATTGGTATAATTTGATTTATGGACAATGATGAAAAGTAGTGCAGAACCTAATGGTTATCAAAGGAGTCTTACTCAAACCTTATAGTTACAGGATGCTCTTTAATATCCTCCAACTAAAGTATTCAAGTTAAAGCATCACTATGGCGTTTAGAAAAGAAAGCGTATTTAATAAAATTTAATCGAGGTGGAGATTTCACACAAATGAAATAAACTATTTCTCAAAAGAGTTTTATATAGTGATAAATAATCATGTAAATATTTGAGTTGTATAAATAGAAATAAAAAACTGCAATGCATGCATTAACTAGCCGTGTAATTACAGTCATTCTTTGTGCACAATGAATTGGACAAATGATGTCTTAAGCACCTGAAATATGGGGTAATTTGATCCTGGTACGAGTCCTCAGGTGGGCACGTGGTTTCATACCTCATCCCTCACACAGGAGCACGGGGCCGTTACTCACTCTCTGCCTCCAGCAAAAAGGACACTCAGAATCTCTGAGAAAATCTAGAAATGATTGCTGTAATTCCAGCATACGTTTTTGCCTTATTTTTATACTTTTAGCTTTACTGCACAAGTTTGTTATTTGACAAGATACTGTGTTTAGTGATGGGGTAAAAAGGGAACAAGATAAAAGGAAACATCCCTTTTTTCCAGTGTTGTTACCGTGTGGTTCATTGCATGGATTTTCTTTTTTCCTCTCTAAGGGTCAGTTAATTCCCTTTTTCTTCTGTTGCCTCATTCATTGCCGTTGTTGGGGCTGGTGCTGTAAATTGGGGAGCATTTTTCTTACATCATGTCTGTACTGAGCAGGCAAGTGATGCTTCTGGGGGGATGTGCATTTATTTCTCCGCTTCTGCGGAGAAATGAGCCAATGTGAGCGAGGTAGCCTTTGCAATGCTGCTTCTCCAAAGGAAAAAAAATACAACCAAAACTTTGTTTCAAAACAAAGTTAGAGAAGAATAAAATGTTGCAGGTTTGGGGAAAGAATGCTGGTTTTTTTGTTGTTCTTGTGCTTGCTCTTCTCATTAAAGCATATGAAATTCAACAAGAACAAATACTCAAATATTTGTAGTCTGTAATTGTAGCTGTTTAAAATTAATTGTAGCTGTCTAAAAAGGTTGTCTTTTTATGTATGTGGATAAAGAAAATTCTGGTATTTCACAGTTTTTGTCTTATGCAGAAGAGTTTATTTGATTGGTTTAACAATTTTGACTGTTTCTGTAGATTTTTCTAGATTTTTTTTTCTGTAGATACCTCTGTAGCTACCTCTGTAGCTTTTTGTAGAGTTTTGTAGCTGTAGAAAGTATATATATTTTTTTCTATAAAGCTTGTTGTGATACACAAACGTTGCCCCACAGCTATGAATTTTGGTGATTGATTTGGCTGATGCTGAAGGTCTTTGATATTGGCTTATAATTGACTTTTCTACTTGCCTACCAATTTTAGGATGCAAACCCTGTTGTGATAGAGCCTTCATCTGTCTTGAGTGGAGGTAAGAATTCACTCGTAGCTGCGGCAGCCAATGCTTCAGAACAGGGAGAAGACAAAATGGGAGGTCTTAATTACTTCAGTGCCACAGAAGAAAAGTTTTCAGATAATATTTCTACTGCATCAGAAGCCTCAGAGACTACTAGCAGCAGTAAGCACAACATCTTATTTCCTTGGAGGTTTAATGTAGAACAGGTTTTGAGAAAACCACATACTGCATGGATTCCTCCAGGCGGGAAGATAACGGAGTTTAGATTGCAGAAGTGATCTACGGGTGGACGGCGGTGAATTACTGGGATTTTTTTTAGTCTGTGGTGGATGAGGAGGAAACAGTCTTGTTTAAACAGCAGTTCATCTTTTATGCTGTGATTAATTTCCAGAATTGTTTTCAAGATTGTTTTTGTCCTATCATTTATTTTCTGAGTGGATTTTTCCCCCCTGCCCCTTTACATGAAAGTGTTTCTAGCTCATACCTGGTTGGGATCAGACTGTCCCTTGCTACATGGTGACCTCAGCTCCTGCAAAGAGGAAAGAAGCAGGAAAAGCAGACTTAAAGTTTTATGGGGCATGTGACCTAAATGAGTTTGTGCAGATTCAAGGAGCCATCTTTGTGAAAGAAAGAGAGCTTTTAGTGATGATTTTCAGTCAGTTCTTCAATTTGAAGTAGATAAATTACTGTGATCATTTTTGGGGTGGAGGTTGGGGAATAGAGGAATGGCAGGAAGAGAGACAAGATTTAGATAAAGGTTCTTGAAATTTAGATTTAGTGTTCTGCACAGCAAAAGGAGGTTCTATGAGAGTAAAAATATGTGCTGATTCAAGAGGAAGAAACAAAGACAAGGAATTATTGCATATATATCCAGTTTTCTATGCAAGATTTTCAGGAGTTTGATATTCAAACATTCAGACAACAGCAAATGCCAAAGACATTTGCTCACACAAACCTGGTTTTCTGACCAGTATTTGTGTAAGTATCTGGTTTTTGGATCTCATAGATCCACTTTACCTTTTCTGAGAACACTAGTAGATCTGTCACTCGTGTTTGGAAGAGTTGCATGTTGTACTGAAGTATGAAGGGCAGCAAACTTCTGCAACATTCTTTTTTAAACACACCAAAAAAAAAGACAGTACAGCAGTTTACCTGTTTTATTTACGTTATGGACTCATGAACTGAAATAGAAATTATTATTTTTTTCTTGTATTCTGTGACAGATTCTCTTTACCCTGGCACACCAGGGGCTGACGTGTGCTTTGCCAGGCAGCATAACACTTCAGACAATAATAACCAGTGTTTCCTTGGAAGCAACGGGAACACTTTGTTACAACTGAATCCTCAGAAACCAGGAGCTATTGATAACCAACCCCTCGTAACACAGGAGCCCATGAAGGTAAGTGCATCTGAGTCACATGAATGCAGGAAAAGTGTCTTTTTACTGTACTTGTATCACAGCTTTATACGTGCTCAGGTTT
>BJBW01006836.1:99352-119786 GCA_004320125.1 Scolopax mira
CTTCACAAACCTTATGAATGAAAAAGGCATTTATGAAAACACAACTTTCAGCATTAACTCTAACATATTTTCATAATTAAACACTTTTATTTAGTGTTTTCAATCTAAATATCGCATAAAACCAGAAAATAGTTAATGAAATAGTAAACCAAACCTGACAGGTTTTCCAGTATTTGTGCAAACAAAATGTAAAATACAGACGTGTTTTAAAGCACCATCAATAATGAGCATAGATTGGATTTCTCAAAGCAGTATCTGAAGTTGTTGGAGCAGGCGACACAAGAGAAATGTCACACAAATTTGATATTGGACAGGCTTTTAGAGCAATAATAAGTACTGAAACTTGAGCATTAATTATTGTTACATTTAAATACCATTTTTTAGTATAAAAGCAGATGCTAACTGCTACTTAAAAGTTTTTCAGTAATTAAAAAGTGTTCTGTGTTCATGCACTTATTGTGGTATCTGTATACTATTTTTTTCCACTTGAGATTTGACAAAATCCCTATTTGTTTCAAGGCTGCATCATTAACAATGGAGGGTGGACGGTTAAAGCGATCTCCACAGCTGGTTGAAGGAAAGGACTACATAATGGTACCAGAACCAGTTTGGAGAGCACTTTACCATTGGTATGGGGCAAATCTCTCCTTGCCCAGGCCGGTAAGTTGCGATTATAGATATTGTTTACTTGCCATAACTACCCACATAAAGTAAACAACCTGTTTCTGCCAGGGGCACAAGGTAATTTTTTATGGTCATTATCTCCCATGTCATCCAAAATGGATAGTCTAAATGAAGAGCCTTGAAGAGCAAGCTGGGAAAAAGCAGCCTCAAAAAGGGACAGATAGAAAGTCGTAGATATTTACCAGGAGGTTTGGAGCACAAGGCCCAAGAGATATTGCAGCAGGACAGAAGTGCTGCTCAACTGACCGTGATTGCTAAAGCAGACAAAAGTAAACTAGAGATCAGTTTAAAAGACTTGGCATCAGAACAGTCATCTTTAAAAGCGAAGATAAATTTTCAGCTGGTCTGCAAAACCAATAAACTTAAAACTGGGACACCTGCAGCTTTGAAAATGCATTTCTTCTCTGTTACAATTTAACAATGTGGGAGGAAGGTAACAATTGCTGTCCTTTGAGCTCAGTGTCATAGAAAACACAACACACAAGATTTGGTGAAGATCTTGAAAGCAACAGGTGATCCCATTAAAGAAAACAGGCAAAGACTATTCTTTGTGAAAATGGTTGCACAGAAGCACTTCTGAGCTGTAGCTGCATTCCTGAAAAGAATTTGTGTAAGAACGTTTCCATTGTGTGATGAAAAATATATTTACAAATGGGTAATAAATATGTTTCTATATCAACAATTATTTAATTGTAGTCACTTAAAGCCTTGTAATAAAGTTAACTAATTAGCAAGAGCCTATCAAACATAAGGTTGTGTTTGTACTTGTTTTGTTAAAAAACAGGAAAAAAACTTGAACCGAAATTGGCTTTTTGTAACTAACACTAGTGTTTTTTATATTAAAGCTGTAATAACTTTAATTGAAAATTTATTCTGGGCACAATGCAGCTTGTATTGCAAAATATAATTTTCAAATGTGAAAGAGCCATATATTAAATGGAATTGAGTAAGTGGACTAGTAATGAGTCTGTGTTATCCCAGTGAGATTATTTTTTTTGGTTGTGCTTAAAGCAGCAACAGCATTTCTGAAAGAGAAACAGTAATTATATAGCAACAGCCGTTGTTGAATCATGTAATTTCCTCACAATCTATTGAGCTCTCTCTGTTTCTCTGTGTGTGATACTGCAAAACGATTAACAGGTAATAATCATTTGAAGCTCAAGCTGGCATGACTTGAATTATTAATATTGAATTTATATAAAAAGTGGGATGATGATAAAGGCAAGAAAAAATGGAAGCAATTTGGTCTATTCACTCAGAGGCACTGGAAACTTTCTTGAGTTTCTGTTGAGTGTATTTATTCTGTATAGTGTTTGTGTTATTGTGTGTCAGGTGGGCTCCTAGAGGAGCTACACTTAAAAAAAGGGGAGTGAGGGGATTTTTTGGATGGTAGCAATAGAGATTAAGTGGTTGGTGTCACAAATACCCGGAGTCACAAACGGGGAGAATGAGCTGTATGATTTCTGAGGATTAGCTGGTAGCCGTTGTACCAGCAATTATTCTACAGTGAAAAATCACTGGCTCCTGTTACCCTCCTCCCACACCTTCTCCATGGAAACAAACACCTTTCAGGAGCCAGAAAAGGCCACATCTCTTTATAACGGCACAAACTAATGGGCTAGAGATTTTTGTGATAGAGTCATTTGAAAAAAAAAAAAAAAAAAGGCTGACGTTCAGAATGAGAGAACTTTAGTTTGGGTGTTCTGTCTGCAAAAAAAATATAAATAATGTATGTGTTAACTTTACCTTTTTGGTCATTTTCACACTTGGTTATCTGAAAGGCTGAATTCTTGAAGACTGTTTGATTGCTCACAACCATTTATATGGGCACTTCCAGTCCCAGGCTCCCACCCTGCAGCAGAGACTATTATGTTGTTTCTTTCCAGAACATTTCATCACTATTGTTTTTATTGTAACTGAAGTTTAATCCCGTGGCACTTCAGTGTATTATATTGCTTCTCACAGCTTAAGCTGAGTGGTTTTCTTCTGCTCCACATGGGCACAAAATCAGTGAACATTCCTGCTGTTTATGTTTGTCTACGTTTGGGCAGATGTAGATAGCAAAATCTTTGTAGAAACAGTGACCCAAAAACTGCGAGTTGTATTCTGGGGTAATGCAACAAAAAATAAGTTTCACAGTCTGTTCTTCCAATAGGAAAGTTTTAATTCTATCCTAAAGTTTGGAACAAATGTCTTCTTTGGCACGTGTGTTTTTTCAATGGTTGTGAAACCTTTACATTGAAGTATACACTGAGCAGAATTAATGAGTTCATTGGAAATTCACATACATTTCAGGGATTATAAAAATGTTCTTTCCATGGTGCTGTACAGGAATGGATGCTCCGCTAAAGAAGGTATTTGGTTTTGATAATCTGCAACTAACAAGCTTCCAAAAGCGCTTAGAAATCAGTAAATTAGTATTCCTGTGGATATTTGCCTAAGACCACATAAGATGTTCAGAGGATTTCTCATCTCCTAGTAAAACATACTTTATTTTTTTAACCGTCTGCTTTAATCATGAATTCCCGTTCCCTTTGGGATTCCCTACACGTTTGGAACAGCAGCCTCTTAAAATGTATCTTCACCCTCTTTACTAGGTGATCAAAAACAGCAAAACCAACGTGCCTGAGCTGGAGTTATTCCCTCGCTACCTGCTCTTCCTGAGGCAGCAGCCGGCCGCTCGCACGCAGCAGTCCAACATCTGGGTGAATATGGGTATGATGAGCCTGAGAATGTTTCCCCAGCATTTACCTAGAGGTAACTTAAGAATGCAGCAAGAACCCAAGCGTGCAGTTTCTAAGAGAGCGAGACCTGCAGCTGCAGGAGCTTTGCTGCCCCTCTGCTTGTCCACCAGCTAATCAACCGGGAGGCGCAATCAGCGGTCGGTAATGATTTCAAGGCTTTCCCCCTCTCTTCTCTTGGAAGAAAGAGGCCCGAGGGAGCGTTTTCATAGAATCATAGAATCAAATTATAGAATCGTCTAGGTTGGAAGGGACCTTTAAGATCATCTAATCCAACCATCAACGTAACCCTGATAAAAACCATCACTAAACCACGTCTCTAAGCACTTTGTCACCCCATCTTTTAAATACCTCCAGGGATGCTGCCTCAAACACTTCCCTGGGCAGCCCATTCCAAGGCTTAGTAACCCTTTTGGTGTCAAAATTTTTCCTCATATCCAATCTGAACCTCCCCTGGCACAACTTGAGGCCATTTCCTCTTGTCCCATCGCCTGTGCCTTGGGAGAAGAGACGGACCCCCACTTCTCTACACCCTCCTTTCAGGGAGTTGTAGAGAGAGAGAAGGTCTCCCCTCAGCCTCCTTTTCTCCAGGCCGAACACCCCCAGCTCCCTCAGCCTCTCCTCACTTGACCACTGAAAATCAAATCCTTCAGCCTTGCTGATGTTGGCCCACGTTTCAAAATCTCATGCAGATGCTCAATTTTTCACTGCTTTGGTAGGATCTCAAACTGTGTGTGGATAGTGTCTGCCTGCTTGATCCAGTTCCGCTACAGAAACTGCCTGCTGCCCAAATCCGTATTTCCTACTTGACCTAATAAAATGGAAAACGCTTTGTTTGGACATCCTAAAATGCTCAAATTCAAATAAAGAGAATCTTCTGACGTGCCAAATTTGATCTTGATTTGGAATTATTTTGCTCTGCACTAATTTATTTGTCCAATCAGTTATTAATCTTTTTGAGTTTTCAGATGTGCTTTCTTGCTGTAATCTTACAACTAATCCTCTGATCCCTAATCTCAGTAAATGCTTTATTGTGTTCTTTAAAAAAAACAATAATGAGTACTTTGCTTGGTATACTGAAGCAAAACCGATGCTTTGCTGACTTCTAAGATGATTATGGTATATTTTTACACCCTTGTCAAATTGCATGTAATATTGCATCTTTTCATATAGTACTGTTTACTTTATTTTAATCGTTTAACAGTGGAAGTAGAACAATGTCACTTGTAGTTACTTAAGTGATGCAGTTGCCTGGTTGGGTCTGGCCATATAATAAAAGCTTCTCATTAATATATTTCAGACCTGTTTCTGTGAGGAGTGGAGAATTTCCTGAGTTTCAACTAAAGAAACTCAAAAAATAACGCCTGTAAAGCTGGTCTCATCTCTTTCAAACTGAGCTTGTGCAAATGTTTGATTTAAAGATGAGCTCCTATTATCAAAACCAGCAGCAGCCTTGACTGATGGAATGAGTTCGTGTTACAAACGAACATTGTTGAGAAATTCTGGTGAAAATCATAAATGCCTTCATGGAACAAGTTTTGAGGAATTTAGTTATTTAGAGTAGTTTTATTGTGAAACTGACAGACTGATCTCATCTTCACAAGGCAGCATTCATCTCCGTAGAAGAACCAGAGCAAAGTTATGATACTTCCAAGACAGTCAAACTGATATTTTTATTTTGCTCTCAAAAATAAAAGTATAATGAATTTTTGAAGTATTTTATTTTGAAATTTACCAATGTCTCTGATACTCTGTCTTTAAGAGAATTAAAAAAAGGGTAGTCCAGACTTTTAAAACTACTTTTAAATTAAAATATTTCCTATGAGAATCTTAAGGGAGCAATTTTCTAATAGGTTTTGGTAAGAAGGGAAGTAAATTTATCTGCTTTTTGATAGTAAGTTTGTTTTCCCAAAGGGTTAGTAACAACAAGTTTTCAATCTGACTCGTTATTTTATCCATAAACAAAAAAAGTAGAACTGAGTGTACTTCTTTTTTTCACAAAAAGTTCTTACAGAGTATGTGGTGTGTAAGTTGTTATTGATCTGATTTTGCTTGGCTGATGGGTATATACATTATCTTTTGCCCTTTTCTTATGATTGTGAATGCAGGGAATGTACCTTCACCAAATGCTCCTTTAAAAAGAGTGTTGGCTTACACTGGCTGCTTCAGTCGAATGCAGACAATTAAAGAGATACACGAATATCTCTCCCAGAGGCTACGTATAAAAGAAGAAGATATGCGCCTCTGGCTGTACAATAGTGAGGTAATGTCAGATTTTCCTCTTTTTTTATCAGCTATTTGATATTGCATATCTTATTCTTTCCTAGAAACTCTTTAATGCACAGGCATAGAATAAAAGACACTAAATAGTGGCCATAAGTTTCTTTGCCATTGAGCCACCCAGGTTGGGAGACTCTTGCCACGTATTTTCTAGGTCTTTGTGCACACCAAGCAGTGAAGGTTAGATTTTGGTATTAGTGATCCAACAGCCTTCGCTTTGGTTTTCCTGGTAGCCTGATAAACATTAAATTATCCTATAATACATTTAAAAATTGGCAATCGATTGACCTATTAAAAGGCTTAATATCAAGTTTCATAGAAACTGTTTTAAATGGAAATAAAAATGTGTTCTTTCATGGCACAGAAAGCAGCAGCTGTCCAGGATCTCTTTCAACAAATCACAGCAAACAAGAGGAATATATTCCTCCTAATCATTCAGTGCATGTAATTCTCTCATTTTAAAGAAATGCCACATAAAATTTAAAGCACTGAACTAGATGCTTCTGGAGATCAGTGAACTATTGTATTTAATTTACGTAGGTAGGAAACTGCTGCTCTTGTTTTTGGGAAGAAATTTGTAATACTGTTTTAATTTATTTGTTTTGAGAGTAAAATATCCTCAGAGAATTTCAGATCTAGAATTGATATCTATATGAGGTATTTTTTCTCCTGCAGAACTATCTTACCTTGCTGGATGATGAAGATCACAGACTGGAGTATCTTAAGATCCAAGATGAGCAGCATTTAGTAATAGAAGGTATGAAAAGGGCCTGTAATTGGTTTACACACTAAATAAGAATAGTTTTATGTGAGTATATATATGGTTAATAAACGGTATATAGTATCCATTTCTGTAATTGCCTGAACTACAGAAATATATAGACCTACTACCCAAATATATTTTTTTAAAAATGAGAAGGAAGAGTATGTGTAAATAGGAGTCTGTATCTATGTAAATATTAAAAGAAACCCAGGAAGAAATATCTAATCTTCAAATAATCCATTGTCCCTACAGTAATAACTAAAATACCAGAGATTTAACAGAAGCAGTGTGAAGCATCTGAGTCTTTTCATTATCTGATTTTTCTTTCACTAATTTTCCAAGAGTTTAGGTTATGATATTTGCCAGGACACATTTGTAGTCACAAAGCAAAAGGGGAAGAAAACTGCATGTTTCAGTCCACATCAGGTTAATTTCTAAGATTTTCATTACAAGCTGTTTTTATTTCACATCTGGAGAGCACTGTTTGGCCTTGCCTGCTGGACTGACTCTCCTCGTGGTGAAAAGGCATCATAAATGATCTCAGCCTTTCTTCTTTCAGTTTGTCCCTTGTGTGTCATCCTCCTGCCATGTTAGGCAATGCTCGTGGTCACAAATATGTTAAGCCTTTCTCAAAGGTATCAGGGTGCACAGATCAGCTGAATTTTCAACTAAGTTAACCTTTTTGGCTAATTTTTTAATGAGAGAAATGGAAGTGTACAGACTTGATCCACTCTGCTCTTGTCCTTGCATCACAGAGGCTTTGTAGAAACCTGGGTCTTGCATTGTGTTAGATGGACTCATCCTTTTTGCCTCTTGGCTCAGCTCGTACTTAATCAATTTAAAATCGGCAGAGTGGCCGATGAAGTTCACTGTATCTGCATTAATCACTGGAGACAGGAAAAGAAATGGGAATTTATTGGGAGAGGGCCTGCACCTTGCTGTGTCAGGTGAAACAGAGCCCCGAGGCTGTAGTTCAATAAACAAACTGGTGTGAAAAATAACTCCCTCTTTTCAGCCAGCCCCGTTCCTCAAGCCAGTTTGCTGTTTGGCTGGTGCCAGTGTAAGAGAGAGGCTGAACGGGAGTCCTATGGGGAGTTACTGGTAAAACCAGTTCAGGAAAGCTTGCGGGGTTTTATCTTGAAATTACATGAAATACAGGTAATTTGTCCCTATTTCAAAATGCACTTGAATTTTTCATTGTATATATTAGTAATTGCTCATGAAGTGAACAGATTTGTTTGAGCTGGGGGATGCTTATTAAGTATTAATAAGTACTGAAAAATTTGTTACCCAACAGGAAAAAAATCTCAAGGGTACATTCTAAAGATGTCACTTGTGTGGTTGGAGTGATGCCAGTATTTGAAGGATTTCCCATAATGATTGAAAACATTGACATGAAAGCTAGCACAAATAACTATAAACAAGCAAATTTCTAGTCTCAATTAACTGTTAGAGAATTTTAATGAAACCTTTTCAAGTTGTATAAGCTTTCGGGATTAAGTAATGAACAATTTTTAAAAACCCTTGTACCATATCTCTTTTTAGTTCGAAACAAAGACATGAGCTGGCCAGAAGAGATGTCTTTTATAGCCAACAGCAGTAAAATAGACAGACACAAAGGTAAGTGTTTCAGCACAGTAATTGTGTTATGTTGAGAAGCAAATTCCAAGAGGCCTATTATGTTGAAACAATTCTTTTTAATGTAAGTGCTCTTATCATTGACAGAGGCCTTTATGCCTGTGCTGCTGCTTTGCTTGTTCTTTCTGTTTCACTAACTTAGGTTCTTTCTGTTTCACTAAGGTGGGAGGGTGGGATGTACAGACAGATAAATTTGTAGATGTTCAGATGCAGCAGTTGCAAACAGGTCATAGCAAAATCTGAATTTTGTGTTTGTTATCGTGGGTTTTTTTAAGGTAAGGAATAGTTAAGGTTTTAACAAAGTAATTTCAGTACCATAAATTTCAGTCCCATAATTATTTACCTGCAAATAGTTTGTGTGCATTGTACACATGTCTGTGGTGGATCAGATCCAATAAAATCAACCTCAACTGCTGTTAACTGAAGTGAAGTTGAGAGAGGCTGTTCTGGTGCGTCTCTGCGAGCTCTGGTCTCGTAGTTGGGAACAGGTTACATTGGTTACTGTGAAATGGTCATATTCTTGATTTTGCTGATACACCATTCTGAATTTTTCCCAACTGCACAACTGGTATAATTCTGCTTTCTCGATCTCAGTCCCTACTGAGAAGGGTGCTACTGGACTAAGCAATCTGGGGAACACGTGCTTCATGAACTCCAGCATCCAGTGTGTCAGTAACACACAGCCTCTGACGCGCTATTTCATCTCAGGAAGACATCTTTATGAACTTAACAGGTAATTTTCTGTTTGACACCACTGGCATTTTAGATGCTGTAACATTTCTTTAAGATAAGTTTCAGCTTTCAGAAATAGACAGTATGGATAAATCCTTTTAACTTCAGTGCAAACCACCATCTCTACATCAGGTACTAGATCAGGTAGTTGAAGGTATAACCTCTTTTAAAACAGTTCAGCAAGAAGCTTTTGCACTTCCTTTTTCATCCCTGTGCTTGAACTTTGTTTAAATTTTAGTATGGTATTAATTACTTTATGATTTCTAGGACAAATCCAATAGGAATGAAAGGACACATGGCCAAGTGCTATGGGGATTTGGTGCAGGAGTTGTGGAGTGGAACTCAGAAGAATATAGCACCGTTGAAGCTGCGGGTAAGTCTGTGGTGTGTTATTTAAAGGTAGAAAGCAAGAGTTTCTTTGAATAGCAAAAATCTTTCACTGCATCTTTTCCTGATGTTACCTGTATTATTATGGTTCTGGGACTCAAATCAGTTTCTCACCTGGAGAAAGGGAAATTTGGGCATATATTTCATATGTTAAAAGGTGTCTGGGAAGCCAGTGAACATACCCTGGGCAGTTGGTCATGCTGTCATCACGTGTGTTGCTCCAAACTGGTCACAGAATTTGCTTTCTGGCCCATAGGGATGCAGGGGAGGTGTTGGGGAAGGGGCTGCAGGGACAGGGTGCACATCTGGAGGAGGCCAGGGTGGAGCAGCTTTTTGTGGAATCTAATCATGCTTCAGATAGTTTTATAGTCCTTGTTAAGGTCAAAAGATGATGTATTTGCCTGCAAATGGTTTTTGTTCTGAAAACACAGGGGGTTACCTTTAACCCTTGGCAACTGAATTTGTACTTGTTGACAGTATGCATCTTGTCTACAATATTTTGATTTATTGTCACAACTTTTGTTACATGATGATAAATAACTTGGTCTTTTTTCATAGTGGACAATAGCAAAATATGCTCCAAGATTTAACGGCTTTCAACAGCAAGACTCACAGGAGCTTCTGGCATTTCTTTTGGATGGTCTTCATGAGGATTTGAACAGAGTTCATGATAAGCCATACGTTGAGCTGAAAGACAGTGATGGTCGGCCAGACTGGGAAGTAGCAGCAGAGGTACAGGATGATTTCATTGTTGTTTTTTTTTTCCTTATAGAACTAAGCTGCTGAGTTGTTGATGAGACTGTCTGTGGCAATACTCCTCCAGGACTGGACCATCTTATGGAGTATCGCAATTTTTCAAGATATCTGATGATCCTTTCTGAAGTACTTTAAATGATGTCATACCTTGATTATTGTGTTAATTGAAATAACCTTTCTTTACTCAGGTTGAAGCTAAATGTTTCCTATTTATTTGAAATTTCCACAACTTCTGTGGAAATAATTTGACTTCCATAGGCCAATGAAACTTTGGAGGCCTTCCAGCATATCCTCTTTCCTGTGGTTGAAGCAAGGGGTCTTCAGTTTTTAACTCTGTGTTGTTGTGGTTTTTTTTCACTTCATTTTAGGCCTGGGAGAACCATCTGAGAAGAAACAGATCCATTGTTGTAGATTTATTTCATGGGCAGCTGAAGTCTCAAGTAAAATGTAAAACTTGTGGACATATAAGTGTTAGATTTGACCCTTTTAATTTTTTGTCCTTGCCTTTGCCGATGGATAGCTACATGCACCTAGAAATTACAGGTGAGTGGTTGGGTTTAACTCCATATAAGCTTGTCGTTGCTCAAATAGAAATTGTGTATGTGAAACAGCTATTAAACATCCAGATTTTGTGTTATATAGTAGAGTACAAGAATTTTCATTGGAATACAATTAAGCTGAAATAAAATCTTTAAAAACAGAGCATAAATGGCCCATTTTCAGTCTTGACTGAACGACTTGGTACAGAAACATATAAAATGGAGAGTCTGTGAACTTTCCTTCTGTTCCATGTGTTGTGTAGGGTGTCCTAAGTCTGCCTGGAGCCAAGGAGAAGGGCTGGGGGAGTGTAGAAAATACTGTATGGGACATGAGCTGTATTATGAAGGACCAATGTATTGTTGGCAAAGAGGCAAAAGGAAATATGATTAAAAAGTGAAACAAATTTTGAAACCATTTTCTACTGCTTATGCAGCAAGAGATTTTCTGACGCTTGTTTGCAGACCTTGAAAATGGTAAAAGACTGGTAAAAAAAAAATAATCATATCTCCAAATGGGAAAAAATTACTTTCAAATGTATAAGTAGCTGTAGTGTATTATTCTTATTAAAACTTTCCTGATTTGCTGACCAGTGTGTTTCTTTTCCTCTTTAAAGTAATTAAATTAGATGGTACTACTCCAGTTCGATATGGCCTGAGATTGAACATGGATGAGAAGTACACAGGCTTGAAAAAACAGTTAAGTGAGCTCTGTGGGCTGAAACCAGAACAGATTCTACTTGCAGAAGTTCATAGCTCCAATATAAAGGTAAGAAGAAAAAGAATTAATCGTTGCTTCAAGATATGCTTGATATTTTTGTTGGTTATTTGTGGACATTGCAGTACTGCTTCATTCTTTTTGACACTAAGCTTTGCTTACAAGAACTGTGAAATAATGTAACTAAAAGTATGATAAAAAAACTCAGCTTAGTTACAGTTTTATTTTGTTCTTAAACTGTAATTTGGCTTGCTTTAAATAGATATTTTAAATCAAAGTAAACTGAACCAAAATAAGCCACTTGTAAACAAAATTAATAGTGAAGTAGAAGATTGCAGAAGTTTAATTGAATTAATTACTAATGATATTTTTAGGGGAAAAAAAAGGATAAAATCATCTTGAGGTAATAAATCTCAAGTTAGAGTGCTCTGATGAGTTTAAACACTGTCAAGATGTTGGAGGCATAAGTAATGACTGGCTTAGTTCTATATACTCTGTATGTATATGTGTACATATATAATTTTTTTTGCTGTCATTGAATGAGAATACAACTGGGTGCTCTCAGTCTGTTCAGAGAACCATTAATACCTCTCAGGTCTTGTTGCTGGGATGTGCTTATTGGCTTCTGTTTTACTTTCTGGAAAGGTGTAAGGAGGTAGATGGGAGGGAGAGATTTGCTGACAGATACACTGTTTGCCAAAGAACAAAGCATGTTTGGAGTCACAGACAGAAGTAAATAAAAGTCTGACTAACTTTCCCTTTCTTATGAAGAACTTTCCTCAAGACAACCAGAAAGTCCGGTTATCAGTGAGTGGGTTTTTGTGTGCATTTGAAATACCAATTCCAGGATCCCCTACATCAGCATCAAGTCCTGTGCAGACAGGTAAAAGAAAACATATTTAATTTTCCTCTTCATTTAAAATGCACAGTGTTTAGGTACTGGAAAAATCCAGGAGAACACCTCGCTTTTTAGTATTACGTAAACAGTGAGGACTACAGACAAATAAGTTGAGTTCTGATCCACAGAGAAGCTGTGAGCAGTCTCAGCATCTACTGATGGCCTGTGGTCCTTTTAAGAATGATGCCCAACATAGGGTTTATTTTAGTTAAAAACACAAGAAATACACACAATATTTATTTCTCGTGGGCTGGTTCTAAGGCAGGACACATAAAGGATTGGAAGTGTGGTGTTAGGTTTTGGTTTTCTTGTTTGAGGTTTCGTATACTGGTTGTAAACTCCTCTGTTATTCCTTGCTGTCGCATCGTGGGCAAATCAAAGGTTGGATGTTGGTCTTAAGGAGAGTAGAAGATATTTTATGAAACGCATTGAGCACATTAGAAAGGATAAAAAGCACATGCTCGGTTCTGGTTGCTGTAGATAATTGAGAATGCAATTGTCTGTCTACAGAGGTCTCGACTGGGCCATCAGCTAATGGAGCCCCCACCATAATGATGAACGGGGACCTTCCTAGGCCAACCCTCATCCCAAACGGGATGCCAAATACTGTGGTGCCATGTGGGACGGAGCGCACTCTTCCCAGCTGGACTCTCAACGGTCACGTGCCATCGCTCTGCGACAGTCCCTGCACAGGGTACATAATCGCAGTCCACAGAAAAATGGTTAGTAGATTCTGCATTTGTTATAAATTCTTCGTGTAACCTGCTTTGAGAGAGAGTCAGCAAGGATTTTTTAATGTCCATATAATAAATTAGTCTTTATTTCTTCAGAAGCGGGAGCATGAATACATTTCTCTCTTAAGCAGCCACCAAGTTCTATAAAAACACAACTCTTGTAAATATAAATCATAATCTCTAATGTTGGTGTATTCTTCTTCCCTGAGTACTGGCATGCTTCCCAGCTCTTAAATGCTGAGATGCACACTTGGGCATTCGCTGCCTCCCTTATTAAATGTTCTAGTTTCTTTGAGCAGAAAAAATTCTAATTAGGGGAGCTACTAGATAGACATTTCTTTCCCATTATGTGGAAAAGCTTTATTTCCTATATGGAAACAGTGAAGACATGTAGCGCGTTCCTGAGTTGTTCTGTTTGCATGAACTGCTCTGTAAAAGCATCTGTAATTACATTGAACTCTAAATGTCAAAACCTGGTGACTGAGCACCTCAAATCACCGCGTGTGTCCAGGCTCTGGAGCCTGGTGGATGTGGGCCAGGAGAGCATTTAACTCTGCATCAGGCTTTTTTGCTATTTTTTTTTTTTTTTGCTATTCAAAGAATCCATGCTTGTCGTTGTCAAAAATCTTATCAATGGAAAGAGTTAATTGTATAAAATTTACACAGTGGAGTAGCCGCTTGCTGTACCTCAGTGCCATTAAATCAACACATTAAATCTTTCTTATAAATGGGAGATGTAGCACGAAGGTTAGTTTGCCCTCCTGGAATAAGTTGTGTACGACTCTGCAGTGTCTCCTTTAGACACAAAGGTTTTCTTTTCCGTAGCTTGCCTAGTGTAAAGGTCATTTTGGGACAGGTTTGAGGTGTATTATTGTATGGTGGGAACAGTAAGAAATACATGTCATATGAAATATCAAATATGGTTTGTGGGTGAAATACAGATTCATGCCGATGGGGTCCAATGCCTGAGTAATGTTGTTGTAAGAGCATAAAATGCAAAAAATTTTCAGGTGATTTCAGTGATCAAATTTACCGCATTTAATACTGGAAAATGGCTGAAATGGAGTACTTTTAATAGAATTAATGGTTTATTTTAATTGCCAAAGCCTGAAATAAGTCACAAGGTCAGCATCCTGTGATTGTGGCAATGTGAGTTAATGCATACTTGTATCTGAGTCAGTCTTTTATTTCACACCCACAGATGCGGACAGAATTATATTTTCTGTCATCTCAGAAGAATCGTCCCAGTCTCTTTGGAATGCCACTAATTGTCCCCTGCACGGTTCACACACGGAAAAAAGACCTGTATGATGCGGTTTGGATCCAGGTTTCCAGACTGGCCAGCCCTCTCCCGCCCCAGGAAGCCAGTAACCATGCACAGGACTGGTGAGGCTGGCATCTCACTCCCTGAATGACATAAAACCGTGGTGTAGACTTCCTTACGAGATTTAAAACTCTATTAATCTTCATCTTTATCGTTTTGATTTCTCATAGTACCTCTGTTGAATGAACATCTGCTTTGTCATGTATAATTAAACCTCAAATGTCAACAACTTTGTGGGGGCTTTTACCCCAAATGCTTTCTGCCTGCAGATTCCACTTAGTGGGTTATTTTTGTAAGAAGTCATTATAGATTTAATAATGGCAATAATTAAAAAATTCTAATCCATTTTAATACAGTTAAATATGGTCTACCTTCTAGCTGCTCTTCAAGGTTGGCTTTGCACTAATTGGTTGATTTGGTTTCATCCATTGATTGATAATTAATTACATCTGACAAACTTAGGCGATGTAAAGGTGGGTCTTGTTTAAATAGCTTAATCTGATCAAAATTATAGGTCTGATAGGGTTTTTGTGGTGGTTTTGAAGTAAACAACCACAGTGAGCAGAGTGAAGGAAGGTCATCTGAACGAGTGCTTGTGTCTCATGGTGCTTTCTCTTCCGTTGCAGTGATGACAGCATGGGCTATCAGTACCCCTTCACCCTCAGGGTGGTTCAGAAGGATGGAAACTCTTGTGCGTGGTGTCCATGGTACAGGTAAATTGTCCTTTGGAGATTTATGGCAGGGAGTCACTCCAGCAGAAATGGAGTTTATGGTCACATGTTTTTGATACGTTTCAGACTTCAGAGGTAATATCAAACAATAAGAATCCAGAATCTGATTGAACCCAAGCCCTCACATGGCAGACAGTCACTTAGGACAGCTTTTATGCCTTGAAGAGCTGAAAGCTCTGCTGACACAGAAACTGGAAATCGGGTTTCCATGACGTGACAATATGAAAAACCTCTTAACCTCATCTCTATTAAAGTTTGTAGTAAAATAGCAAACTGACACTGATGATTATTTTATAAAAATATCTCTCTTCTACACTGAAGGCAACGCCTGAAACCTTGAGGGCGCTGATGTTACAAGATAAGGGGCAGAATTGGAATGTGAAGTGATGTAAAACTAAGTTATTGGACAGTTTGCTTACCACATCTAACGTTTTGATTTAGATTTTGCCGCGGCTGTAAAATTGAATGCACAGAAGACAGAGCTTGTGTTGGGAACGCTTACATTGCTGTAGACTGGGATCCCACCGCGCTCCATCTGCGCTACCAGACGTCACAAGAACGGGTAAAATACCAACACAAACCCTCTGTTGTTTGCTGATAGCTCCGAGGCACAGCCCATTTCACCTTTTTTTTTTTAATTGGATTCTGCTTTTGTCCATTTTCTGTTAAACTAAAGTCAGTAATTATTGAACAGTATATTCTGGATAAATTAATGTCTTAATGTTAGACCTCTTACGTGACCGTAACATGAAAGGGAAGCTTTTAAGAAACCACAGCAGTGCATTTTCTGTCTGTTGTGAGTTGCTTTTGATCTGGCCTTCACAATCAATTTCAGAATATGTAATTTCTCATTGAGTCAACAAAACATATCTAAAGGTAAGCTCGTATCTGAGTTAATCTAGAATAGCTGTTCAAACCTGTGAGCTGAATGTATAAACTTGTGCTTTATGGATATTTTTTAAGCAGAACCCAAGAATAAGGACAGTGCATTATTTGTGTGTCTGCCTCTTCATAATTGAAATATGATTTCTACTAAAACTCGGTGCGTCTAGTTCTTATCTTTAATCCTAAATAATTATATGATGTTATTTGTATGATACTGTGACTAGAGCCTTCCTCTGAGCAGTGTGTGTGTGTGTTTCCAAGTCAGATACAGTTTTCTTTCACTTCAGATTGTAGAAGAACATGAAAGCGTTGAACAAAGCCGGCGAGCTCAAGCAGAGCCCATCAATCTGGATAGTTGTCTTAGAGCCTTCACCAGTGAGGAAGAGCTGGGGGAGGATGAGATGTACTACTGTTCCAAATGCAAGACCCATTGCTTGGCCACCAAAAAACTGGATCTTTGGAGACTTCCCCCTATTTTGGTATGTTCTTGTGTCATTTTCCCTACAGCAATAAAACCAAAGTACATTGATCACAAATTTCAATGTCTCCTTGAGCTGAATAAGAAGATTTGCTTCTTTTCATGGTCTCAGGAGGGACGTCGACTTAGTTTGCTTCATGTGTTTCTGTAACACAGGCAAATGAAACAAATGTCAAATCCTTTTGAACTTTTTTAGCTGATACACTGCAGGAAATGGTGGTGTTTTGCCTTCAGCATCATCTGTTCTGACAGAATTCACACTTAGACAGTCTTTCCAGTAACGTGATCTTTTGTCTTGTGGTACAACACCTGCATTTGTCACTTTTCAAATTTTTTAGATTATTCAGAACACACAGCACTGATCATGGAATTGAAGCAACCTTTTCCCATCATTTCCCTATGAAAATGTTAGTTCCATGTTTTACCAGCTTGATCTCAAAATCCTAATTGTCACATTACAGCACTGTTACTTTTTATATTTGTATATAATAAAATGTGTATGTTTTGGAGAAAAATTACTGCTAACCAGTGAAATTACTCACTGCAGTATCATTGTCCTCCTTTAATTTTCTCAAACGTGTCTCTCTTTAGATCATTCACCTGAAAAGATTTCAGTTCGTTAATGGCCGCTGGATAAAATCTCAGAAAATCGTGAAATTTCCCAGAGAAAATTTTGACCCAAGTGCCTTTCTGGTACAAAGGGATCCAAGTCATCTTCAGAGGAAGCAGCTGACGCTGCAGAGCGACAGCCTTCCCGAGCCACGGGCTCTCCAGGGCGAGTCAAGGAAAATGGACCTGCAGATCACGTACACACCGGGAGAAGGAGACACACTCAACAGGAGCCCCTCCTCCCTGAACACTACTGTCCTGAATAATATCAAAGGTAGGTAATAATTAGGGGAAATTTCAGTCAATATTGATATTTGGAGGGGGGGGGGAAATAATTTATATTATGAACAAACTGTTTCTTTGGCCAAAGAAACATTTATTTTGTGTTTTATTTCATTTAATTTGAAACACTCGTTTCTTTTGTTGTTTGCCTGGAAAGCTTAGTGAAGCTTTACGATAAAAGAAAAAAGACAAAAAGTTACTCAGTGACAACAAATATTGGCACTGTCTGCTTGTGTAGCTGGGCTGGGTTTAGAGTGGGGAATGTGCCTCTGCATAAAATGGTTAAATTTCAGTCTATAGGTGTACGCATGCGCAAAGGTAGCTTTACTGTTATAAACTACTCATTTCTTGCAGTGAAACAGTATTTTCTAAGAAATCTGCACTATGTGTTTACTTATCTTAGTAGTCCACATGTTTTCTCTTTTAGCATCTCCGTCTTTGGGAAGGAAAAGCGGAACCAGCTGCCCTTCAAGTAAAAACAGTAGCCCAAATAGTAGCCCAAGGACTTTAGGAAGAGGTAAAGGGCGTCTGCGGCTACCGCAACTGGGTAAAAACAAACTCTCAAGTAGCAAAGAAAATTTGGATGCAAGTAAAGAGAACGGTACTGACCAGGACCAGAGACTGACTTCTGATCAAGGTGATGGTCTTACGAGAGGGCAGATGTTGGGTGGCAGCCAGAGTGACCTGGACACCGCTCAGGACAGCGAGGTGACTCTGGCCAACGGGTACATCTGTGAGCAGAACGCCTATAGCAACGGCAGTATCAACGGCCAAATTGATAACCACAGTGAGGATGATATTGCAGATGACCAAAGAGAAGAAGTATGTGTTAACCCTATTTACAATCTATATGCAATTTCGGTAAGTTGACGTTTTATGCAAATAAACGGTCTTGATGTGGCATTGTTTTCACTAAATGCAGTTACTCTGTTGTTTTTGTTACAAAAAGCAGGGACCTATCAAGGAGAACAAAGTAGAGCTGTTGTCAGCAAAATAAATTTGCCATAAAACTGAGTACAACTGAAAAGTACATCTCTGCATAATGTATGTTCTGCTTGAGTGTATAAGCTTAGTCAGCTCCAGGTGGATAGATTGTCATCAGCCATAGTCACTCACTGAAAAATCATGAATTCGTGAATTATTTATTCTGTGAATTCTGCACTTTGATCCAGAGTTTATTTTCTTCCTTGTTTTCTTCAGTGCCATTCAGGAATTATGGGAGGGGGTCATTATGTCACTTATGCCAAAAACCCGAACAACAAGTGGTACTGCTACAACGACAGCAGCTGTAAGGTAAACCATTTAGTTTTGTAGCAAATAATTTTCATCTTGGTTACCCAGAGCCAAAGATATGTACATTTGGTGAGAACTGGTCTTTGAAATCATGAGCATCTCAAAAGTTGCATTGGATAAATATTAAAATTATTACCTGAACCTGTACATGGGATTTTTTTCAGGTTAACGTCTGTTCATCAGCTGCTACCATGGTTAAGGAAAGATGCCTTTTTTATACAAAGATGGAAAATTTACTAAAAATGGAAGCCCAAGAATATTTTTTCATGATGCTAACAGTTTTGTAGTCAATTACTGAATAATCAGGTTCAAACATTTCTAAGTATTTGCATTTATCACTCTAAAATTTGTCATATTTTTTAAGGGAATAATGGAGCCTCTTAACTATAACAAGGGAGACAGAAAATGCAACTCTTCTTGTAAATGGCCACTTAAAAATACTGTTTCTAGGGCAATTGTTTGGTGCAAGTTTGGTGACAGTAACACAATTGTCCCATTGCACCTTGCCCACCACCTTTTCCTCTTTCTCAGGAATTGCATCCCGATGAGATCGACACCGACTCTGCCTACATTCTCTTCTACGAGCAGCAGGGGGTGGACTATGCACAATTTCTGCCAAAGATAGATGGCAAAAAGATGGCAGACACAAGCAGCATGGATGAGGATTTTGAGTCGGATTATAAGAAATACTGTGTTTTACAGTAAGCAGGTGATCTTCCACCGACTGTTCTGAGAACGGGAGGGAAAACGCCCTGAGACTTACATTTGGTGAAAATGTTCTTGAAACAAGTAACTTCAGTGTAGTTATTGTCCCCTGTGACCTGAAAGCACAAAACGAAAACCCTAATTAAATAACAGTTAATATAAAGATAGTATTGTTTTGTTCTGTTCTATCACTACATGCTCTAAACATTTCTGATGTTAGACATCAGGCTGAGACTGCCATTGGCCTTTAAATAAAATGGTTTGAGAAAAGCCGACTAGGACCAAATAAGAGCTAAATTAAATAGTCCAGGTAAGAGCTAAACGAAGTAGTGTAGAGTTTACCAATTGTTCTCACAAACCCCTAAGGCTCTCTTTAGGTTTAAGATAATGGGGAAAAAAAAATTGTAGTGTTGTCTTTGGACAACATGATATTGCTACCTCCTTTTTCCTGCAGTTTTATTGCATTTTATTGGCAAAACAGGGAAAGCAAGAGAATGAAAAGTGCACAAACTTAAAGAATTATCATCAAGAGTAAGAGAAGTTTCCAGTTTTGCCACCACTAACGCGTGTCAGTTGCTTTCTTTCTGTATGTTGGGAGCACAACCAAATCATAATTAGAGAAGAGATTAATTTCTACACTCGAATGGTTGATTATAATTGTGTTTTCTCTACGTGTTGGCTGTGCAGATCAACATGTTTCAGGAATGGCTTTTCTGCCTGAAGGGCGCTATCTCAACCTTCAGAGATGCCTCCAGAAGAAGCTTCAGGTTGAAGAGAATAGTTGTGATTGCACGCGCGGTGTCTTAAAATGTGCACATTGCACAAAAAGTTCCCAGCTTTTGGAAGGAAAGATGCTTGAGCTTATGTTTCATGACTGGTGTTGCTTTTAAATTTGCACTTTTGAAAATTCCTATAATTAAATTCAAAAACATAGTTTGTTTTTGTTGTTGTAAGGGCTCTGGAGTGAATGGCTGTGAATTATCCACTGTGTATTTCAAACAAATAAGAAGCTGTGGCTGTCAGGTAGCTACCGTAGCATTCATGGATGAGGGGTTTTTTTATTGGTTTAATAATTTAATGGAGTTTCTTTTTTTCAAAATTTGGTTGCCTTTTCAAATTTTCTCGGTTTTTTTTTTTGTAACAGGTTATGCATATACTTGGATTTAAACCAGAATTGCTTTCTGTGCCCTTGCAACATGCTCTTTTAAGTCAGTGGGCTGATTGAAAGCTTGGCTGAGACTGAGCAGAGACTGGAAAAAA
>BJBW01006837.1:22978-57203 GCA_004320125.1 Scolopax mira
AAATATTTCCTAATATCTAACCTGAACCTCCCCTGGCCACCTAGGCACACGACTGGGCAAATGGGAGTTGTGTTCTGAGCATTTCAGTTGCATCATGAATATGATCGAAAATTGCTTTTGACATGATAAATGTCTCCTGGTGAGTGTTATCCCACAACGCTTGTGCAGTGTCAGCTGTGCCTCTCCTATCTGTGGTGTATAAAACTTCTGTTGTCTCCATGTTCCCTACATAGTGGGGGAAACAAAAGCTTGGGGGCTCCTCCATTGATTTCAGGAGCTCAAGCATTTTCTTTTGCTGGATGGGCTGTGTTGCTCATGAGAATCATGGAAATTTGTATTTCTGTGTTAAATATTCTGGGTTTATGATGAAAAAAACCCCAAAGATGCTAGCTGTGTTTTGTGGAATTTAATAATTCTTCCTAGAATTTTACTGGATCTTGTTGCGGGAAAAGGAGGGGCCTTTGCCTTCTAGCAGATGTTGGACCTTTTTGAGAGTCTGTGCTGCTAACACCATGTTTACTCCAAGGTCATGGGTGTATGGCATTCAGTGGTTTTTAAAAGATGGAAAGAATATCCTAACATCTATCTGGGATCTGGGATATTTCGTGGCCGTGGAGCTGGGAAGGTTGGGGTGGGCTGTAAGGAAGAAGGCAGAGTGTTTCACTTGCTCCGAAGGTTTAACAGTAGTCACTTCAAATCTTCTTTTGCTGATCTGCTGAAGATTGTGTAATCTCTCTAGCATGCAGATGTTGAACAAAAGAATATTGCTGTAACATCCTTAATCTGTCTTTCCTGCTTCCCTCCCTTCCTTATGATCCACTCCACATTCTCCTGGGAATTGAAAGTATAAAATGGAATTTGAGGAAAGGTGCATTTCTACTTTCCAAGAACTAATTCTCTGCAAAGAGATTATCTGTATTTCCAGGAAAAGCTACTGCTCATTAGATGTCTAACTGGAGATGCAGTTTAGGGCAATAAATAAAGTATTCTGTATTACAGCACACAGGAATATAATTAATCAGGTATTTGTTCTAATATGAATGCGTAGGGATTTAACAGGAGATCAGCTGTGTTTAGTAATTTCCCTGATAGCTTTTTTCCTTCCCCAGCTGAAGGAGTCTACCTTTTTCTGGAATATCAATTTACATAATGTAAGGTCTTTCTTTTGTATGTCAGAGAAGAGGGGAAACAAATAGGAAATAAAGAATTTTTAAATTGTGCAAATATATGGGTAATTTGAAGCTCTTTGCTGCTTTTTTTTTAAACTGAGTCAGAGCTGTAAGATGTTTGAGGAGAAATACCTGAGCTCTTGAAGCAGCCATGGGATAATATTATGCCTTGACTCAAATAGAACTCCCTCTGAAGTCCCAAACCAAGATGTTCACACCCTAGAAATGTGGGGAAGTGCTTTAGTAAAGAAGGGAATAATCAATCTGTGTGCAAAGGTGTTATAAATGCAGCTGCTGAGGTAGGAAATGGATGAGAAGATCATACAGACGCAATGAGCTGAAAGGATAGTCCTTCAGAGCCACCATTTGCCATTCCAGAGGAGGCCAGTAGCCTTGGCAGGCGTTGGAAGTATCCCAGGGGTAAGACACCTGGGAAACGGGAGGTGTCTCCAAAGCCCTGGCCAAACTGCTGCTCCCAGCCCTGCCATCCATCCAGGAAAAGCAGCGTTTCCTCCAGCCTCAGGGGAACACGTAGGTCCATCCAGCGCCCACCCTTGTGCGAGCAGGCACGTGGTGCTGGTGTGTGGGGGAGAGAATAATCCCTCTTAATGAGTGGCAAACTGTCTGTCTCGACAATTTGCCATCCATCATCATCCATCACCAAAGATTAGCCTGCTTATGAGACTGACGTGTTTTGAAAGGAAAACACCAAAGTGAAATTCATTTTCAAACTCCTAAGCCCGTGCCTTTGATCAAGAAAACAAAGCCCAATGTTGTTTTAAGAAGACACTAATGACTGAAAAAGAAGTGATGTGTTTAAAAATCTTGATCTGCCGCTGGTAATGGTTGCGGGGCGTCCCGTGCTGCACCCCGCTGCACAAAGCTACCAGAAACTGCAATGCTTAGAGTCCTGATTTAACTACAGCACGTGGCTATGAAGGACTTATTTTTTATTTTTTTTAAGATCAACAAATATATTTCATATTGCTTGCTGCGGAGTACAAAATCTTGAGTTGTGCAAGCATCAATGAACAGTAAAATATATGGCCAAATGATTGACAGGGCAAGAAACAGACAGGTATTGTGTGTAATAGGCTAAAACCAGCCTCTGGAAAAAACATGAAAAATGGAAATTAAAACAACAGAAAAACAAAGAGCATTTCGAATGTCTCTTAATTCAATTTTTATAGCTTTGCACATGATGTTACCCAGCCAAAAGTGAATGGAATATTTTATGAATTTAATAGTACGCTTCTTTATTTATATGCTCATGTCTTCCATTCTATATCAAAGTTAAATGAAAATGGAAACATAAAAGGGCTGACTGTGATAACATTCAGGTGATTTGTCTGCGATAACATTCAGGTCATGTCTCAAACATACATTTGAAATGTTAACGGCGCCGGTTTCCTTACAACTGATAGTTATATGAAGCCTTTAGCATTTTTATTAACAAGTAAAACATAAGGATGGGCACCTGGTCCTCAAAGGAGAAACCCTTCTGGGTTTTATTGGATCAGTGGGAAAAGAGATCTCATTTCCCCGTTGCAGCTTTAGAATGAATTTGTTTGTGTGTCGCCTTCGTTTCTCTCTGAGCTGCTGCCAAACCCTGCCCGGGGCTGGCTCTCGTCTCAGCCGTGGGTTCTGTCCCCCTTGAGAGGGACTGGAGAAGAATCTGAGCTTTCCACAAATCTGAATGTTTCCTTTCCTTCAGTCTAATTCTACTTGTTGCATTTCCACACACGATCAAGGCTTTATTTTTTTCTCCCCCGACTGCCCTATCTCCCTGTCACACGATAAGACACTCAACTAGAAAGAGCAAAGTTGGATGGGGAGTTGCAGGTCTTAGCTGAAGCAATTGGTTGTTTTCTTTTCCGTGTAAGGAGGGTTTTCACTGATTTCATAAAAAGACCAGTTAATGTCGTCTTTGTAAGCAATTCAAACACTTTATTGAGGGGTCTCCACCACGTAAATCAAAACCTTTCTAGCTAGTAACAAAGTGGACATAGATAAGGTTTATAAGGTCCGTTGGAATTATTACAGCATCTTTCATAATTAATGTTGTCAGGAAGCTGCAAGGTCTGAAGGCTGCACAGCTAATGCTTTTGCTAATAAAGCAAAATGCAGCAAGTGAGATGGGGTTTGAACAAGTAGCCCAAAAAAAAAAAAATGTAGCCTTTCAGCCTTTCCGCTCCTCCGGTGCCGAAAAACTGCTCAGCCAGCAAATTTTTGGTTTGAATTCAGTGTGTGTACAATTGTTGCCTTTGGGTTGCCCCTGCCAGCGTTATTTGTCGGAGTAATTAGTATATGCATGATGTCAGTGATCTTTCTGGAAATCACACCTACATGTTAGTGGTGAGTAGGCCCCTTTCACGCCCTGCACCCAAACACTGATCTGGGTTAAATATCAAAGAAGATGGGGAAGGGCAGTCCCAGGCTGTCACTGCTCTGATCAGCACTGAGTTCCCGCCGTAAATGTTTCGCCCCGAGCTCACATTTACTACTAATTTTGTTAAATCACTATTTCACCTTAATAAATATTTCACTACTTCTCTCTTACAAGTGAAGTTAATCACTCTGCCCGCCTGTGTATCAGCAGTGCTGGAACTCAATTCGAAGGCACAAAGCATCAGGAGACAAATGGGCATCCAAAAGACTCTCGCTTTCTTCATCTCTACCAGCCCAGCCCAGTGTTGTCTTTCTCCAGTTATTCCTTCTCTTACCCATGTATGGCTCCCCATGGTGTCTATAATCACATCCATTAAAATCCAAAGATTCAGGGGTAGGGAAATTGCTATGAAAGTGGTGAAAAGCCACATTCCTCTCTGGGGCTTTGCTTGCTTTCTGGTTTATTGACCTGGGTGTCTCATTTGTTGGCTTCCTCTAACCATCTGCATGTAACTTGTACGTTCTGGTGGGATTGAAAATGTGAAATATGTGAATTTTTATGGCTGGGATGGATAGTTGCCGAGGCGCTGACTGTTCTGGGAGGCAGATGGAGCAGTAGGCCGAGGAGAGGCTTTGAGCAATATTCCGAAAGGCTGGCTTGCCTGGCGCTCCGTATAAAAGCAAACATGATCACAGGAGAAAAGACTGCCAAAAAGCAACTTCTTAACATCTGTCCCGTATAAAATACCTTATTTTTCCTTCCATTGCTTTCTGGTTTCAGCTTGTAGAACTGCAAAGCTGGTGGGGCATTTAGAGCTTCATGAATAGCTGTGTTGAAAAGCTCAAACCTATTTTCTATGTTCCCAGCTAACTGGTACTTTAACTTTTGAACTTTTTTTTAGTGAAACCAGCATGAGATATTAATTAATTTTCACTGAGAAACTGAGGGATCCTTTTTTATTTTTAGGAATGAAAATGCTAAGTGCTGGTGTTTGGGCCACACTAATTACCCCTGCTTCTGTTTTTGAGACAGTCTTGGTAGTTTGTTTGCATTTGAAGTTTCTAGTCTCTAAGAATATTTGCTCACAAGTTTATACACACACACACACATATGTATATACACGCATACATAAAACATCTAAGTGGTGGTTTTCAGTCTGGTATGGGTCACCCCTAGGGCACTCACAAAAACTAAGTAAAATAACAAATTCAAAGCATAATTTTTCTGCGATCCGGATCTCTGTTGAAAAATACATTGATGTTTGCAAATCAGAAAGTTGGGAAACCATTAAACTAAGCCATTTGCAATTGCATTGCAATTGCCTAGAAAAAGTGTATGTCTGTGACTATTATCCGAATATCCAGTGCTTCTCCAGTGACGTCCTGAATCGTGAGCAGTGGGAAGGGACCTTAAAGATCATCTAGTTCCTCCCCCCTGCCCTGGGCATGGACATCTCCCACCAGACAAGGTTGTCCAAAGCCTTGTCCAACTCATCCTTGAAGCTCTCCAGGGATGGGGCGTCCTTCCAGAAAGGATGATACTTTTTCTTTCCAATTTCCCTTTGCTAAAGTAGAGGTCAGTGGCAATTATGTCCAATTCTATCCCTTGTGCCTGGAATATTAGAAAAATTGTCATTGGTGGTAGAGTGGGAATAGCAGTCTGCTAAGGATAGTAACAGCTTAGAACAGAAGGCCCACAGAAGTTTGTAGGTTTCATAACAGTACAAAAAACAATCACCATGAAAATTCAAAAATTAAAAAAACCGTCAGATTTTCTTTATAGAATTATGTCTTTTTTTTTTTTTTTTGGTTTGTTTGGACTGTTTTGGAGTGTTCTGCAGAAGGTATCTCTGAAATATATAAAACTGTCATGTGTTACTTTCTTGCCAGTTTTGGTTTTTTGTTTTTTTTTTATAATTGGTTCAACATGGCACGAGACCTCTGCACGACCCGCGGCGCGGTGTCACACTCTGTGCACGTTTCCATGAAATACCAGGGAAAGAGTCAGCCGGGGAGCACTCTGGTGTTTTTCAAAGCAGAACAGTCTCAGGGAGGAGGGGGGGGGGGCAAATGTTTGTGATAACTACAACTTTATTAAAACTTTTGAAGGGAGTGAGTAAAATGAGACTGCGGAACTTCATCAGGGGCTGAATTTTTCCCAGTGGCTGTTTTTTTGGCTGCAAGTAGAATTTAAAAAAGAGCCAGGGCCTGGGTTTTCATAGCATTAAACCTCGTTTTGTTGATTACACTAGGGTAAAGTGAGTGTTGGTACTGGTTTGCTTTAGTGCCTTCTATGATTATAAGGGCTGGAGTGTGTTAGGAAGCCAAGGTGGTTGCAGCCCATAGTCTCTTGAACATGCTGGGGCAGCTTGAAAACCAATTCTATCACTTCCAGCTACATGTCCTGCCGTGGTTGCCAAAGACCTTTAGACCTTTGGGAATGGGCACAGTGAGTGTTTGTGCCCCAGGCCTGAGCTCCAAAGGAAGTGCAATTAGTGTAAAAGGCTTCTGAAAGTGATGGGAACTGCCTCAGCCCTGTAGGAGGTCCAAATGGAAGAAGCAGGACCATTGGTTATTCTAGCTTGGAGGATGTGGTTGGTCTGTGTTGGGCCAGTGCTAGGAAGGACCCTAAAAATATTCATCCTTTAAATGTCCAAATGGACTGTAGTGGCCTTGTTCTTGCCTTCTCCAGTGGCACATGCATCCCTGGGCTGTGCCAAGCTCCAGAAATCAGAGCATAGAAGAGAGTAGAGTCAAAGCTGTTATCTGAATCCTAGTCTTCACGTGTGCTCCGGTACCCCATAGTTCCCTTTACAGAGGAAAAAAGGCTAAGAATAAAATCCCATAAAAAGATGAGCTAAAAAATCAGTCTTTTTTGATGGATTTATTTTGCAAATAAAACAAAGCTGGTTTAGATTGTGAAAAAGTCATAAATATTATAGTCTGACTGTACACAAAAGGCAGGGTCTTCCAGGCACTTTGTGTCCTACCAGCTGTACCAGAAACATCTGGAGAAACACATCATTTAAACAAGTAATGCAAAAACCAGACTAATTCATTAAAATACAGAATATTGCATTTAAATAATAATAAAAATTAATCCATTTTCTCCTAGAGATTTTCATATTTTCTGGTAGGTGACTGTAGGAGGGAAGAACAAGCAATTCCAGAAAACATGAAATCATGGTTGGAGTCAAATCATCGGATATATGTGTGGTGCTAAAGTAAGGAATATCAGAAAGACTAATATTGATAACAAACCTTTCAAAGGAATGGATGTTTTGATGGGGATCCTTTTAATGTTATCGTTAAATTGAAGGAAATTGTATTAATTTGATTCAATAGAACTTTAAAGCCGAAGCTCCTTAGGTGTCAAAATCCCAGCCTTAACCTTGGTCCCACTTTCTGTTAAAATCTTGCCTTTGACACTGGGCGTATAAAAACTTCATATATAAGAAGCAGTTGTGTGGAGTCACTAGTACTTCTCCAAGTTCTGCGATCACTTGGAGACGTGAGATCACACTGTCTCCTTCTGAAAATACATATGATCGTGGTTTGAGAGCAAAATTCTTCATTTTCTGGGGAAGGAGAGGTTTGGGGAGTGAGAAAACAGATGTTAATAATGCAGTCCTGGATTTCATCTCTTAGTTTTCCTACAGTGGTTCTAGTTCAACCTTGGCTGATCCTTCCTATAAGTTGATTTCTCCCTACTGTAAAGCTTTGTTCCTCTCTTCTCACTTAATGGCACAGTTTTTTCTGCATCATTAGGCCATGATGCACCCCTTTTATAGTAACAGCAGCATAATTTTAACCAGAATTTGTAAGCTGTTTGTATATTCCTCCAAATCACTCAGTGCCTCTTGTATACCTTTGGTATGGTCTTTTTAGTTATTGCTTACAGCTGTAGAAACCATTTTATTTGGATGTATTTTGTAGCTCCTAATCTTCATAATCTTAACAGACTTGTCTTTGCAAATTGCTTCCTAGTTACTGAGTGTCTCCTTTAAAGACCTGAACCCCTTCTTGGCACTTAAATGAGTAGCATTAATAGGATTATTCATTAATTGAAAGTGAGAGAGAGATCTCTAGGTAAGATTTCATATTTTACTTAAGTTTGTTTGCATGAAGAAAGTGAAAACTTGTTTGGAAAAACACCAAATTGGTCTAATTACATAGGTTTTTTTTTTCCTGAACTGCATTTCAGGAAAAAACCTGCAAGAAAAGTCCTCTGCCTACCAAGTCAGAAAGCTCAAGTGAGCTGATGGGTTTAGTCATTAGCTTCCAGCCCAACGACCTGGGACGAGGTGGCTGAATGTCTAACTGGAGCTGGAAACGTTTCCTTTTGAGCAGTTGAAGATGTGTCCTTTACTAAATTAACAGTCGGCCTTGAAAGGAAAGTATATGAAGCATGGATCAGCAAATTAATTCATATTAAAAAGCTAAATGGTACTGAATCTTTGCTTTAAACTCAAAGCCAATATTTGTTCTTCTCTTAAATTCAGACTTCAAATGCCTTCAAATTGTGGACTACATCATAATGTAGTTTTTCATGGTCCACTCCCATCTCGCTGCCTAACTCATAAAACTCCTGTGGCAGCTATAGCTGTGGGTTAACAGAACTAGTGGAAAGTATTTAATGGTTTTTTGCTGCCTTTTTAATAGAATTTAAGTGCTGGGAGTGGGAGCTCTCCAGAGAAAACAGTTTCCAAAGTTTGTTGTAGAGACTGCCAGAGCAGGTAACCCTTCCTAGCTGAAACGGGGTTTATTAAGCAGCATCAATCAGTTTGAGCGACGTACACAAAATACAGGGTTTTCATGAGAAACATGATGTTTTCTTCATGCTGTACCTTATAATGAAGACTTAAATTAGTTTTTTGTTTGTTTTGGATACTGCTATCCATTCTTGAACTCTTCCAGTTTGGTGAATAAACAAGAGCTAACCCAAGTATGACATATTACTAAAAAGAAACTTCATATTGTTCCTTATCCTTCAGAATTGCATGATTTTGGCATCTAAAGTTTGTTGTTAATTCTCACCAAAACCCCAGAAAAGTAGCCCAGAGCAAATTTTGGCTTCTTGTTTAATATAAAGTGAATGTTTGCTAGCTTTTTAATAAGTCTTAAATTTGAAGAAAAATATAATCAGTCCGAACGAGAACACTCATTTTTGTTAGCTTTTAGTTATTTAAGGTTTTAAAATACTAAAATTGAGAATGTTTTTATATATGTATCTAAAATAAAACTCCCCATCAACCCCTGAATCTAAATGATTCCAGTGGTGAAAACATCTGCCAAACACTGCCTTTTAAACTCCTTGAAGTCCCAGAGATCACTGGGGACTGTGCAAATAACTGGGGTTCTTAGTTTCAGTTTGCTGGTTATTCTTGAGGATAAAGTTGGGGAAATTAATAAGTCTTAATTAGGTCTTATTTAGGTTTACCTAAATCTTATTTCTGTAACTTAAGGCCACCTATTTTAAAGTGGCCACCGTACAATGGTGGGAGACTTAGGAGTCCATGAGCACCTTAAATATTGTAAGCTGGGCTTTGTCACATGAAAGCTAATCATGAATTGCTTAAACTGTGTAGGGCTCCAATTTATAACTGAGCAATTCAAAAGTGCTTATTGCAGTTACAAAGTAGCTGCCAAAATCTCATAAATGACCATGTTAGTCATATTTTTTTCCTTCTTCAGAAGGAATATTTCTTTCTTTTATTAATATAAAACCACAATGTCATTATGTCACCCATGCATCCACTGTGTAATTACTCCATTTTAAAGATAAATCCATTGTCTCGGGATGCATCCATCATGGATGTCACCTTTAGCACAGAAGGTGAGACACTAAATGGACACCTTTTACTAATATTAATTTCTATATAGTCATCAATTGCGAATAGACTATCCATTGTTCTCTTTGACAGAGACAGGCCAATGACAAAGATGAAATTATCCATCTTTGTGGAAGCGAGGGATCTGCTTCGAAGAGCGCTCTTCGAGATCTTGCTTTTCTGGCCTGAGTTTATTATATTAATCTACAATTTGTTCATTTTAAACACTGATCAATTATAGCAGAAGATTGCAGATTGCTTGCTCTTCATTGAAATGAAAGGTCAGGAATTAGAGAAGCTTTGAGTTCCTCTCGGAAAGATTTTTAGCCAAAAAGAAAAGAAAGTGCCTGGTTTTGTCTCTTGCCTGCTGTGTTAATTTGACACTCGAGGGCTCTTTCTGGATCTTTTGCTAACCTTATCTCAGACTCTCATGCAATTTAAATGACAATTTATAGGCCTCATTTAAATTAGGCAGGAGTGTTGTTCTCAGAATATACTGAAGGGTACATCTTTGGAAACTTGTTAGAGTCAGTGCGGGAGCCATCGAGGCTCTGGTGCCTTTAGTAGTTGGTAGACACTTTTATGTTATTTCTCGAGCAACCAAAACTTTTTTGGGAGTCAGAGGTGCTGCATACAGGATTTCTTTCTTCTATGTATCTCGGTGTGACGAGTGGGAGCGTGGCACATCTCTGTGGATATACTCATGTGGGAGAAACTGCAATGTAGGATGAGTCAGATCAATGGCCTATAAAGATATTTTCCTACTCTATTAGAATAAAATTCTTCAATGTAACGTAGTGCTTCAGGACATGGTTTAGTGCTGGGCTTGGTAGGGTTAGGTGAACGGGTGGACTCCATGATCTTAAGGGTCTTTTTCAACCTAAACGATTCTACAATTCTGTGTTTTGTATTTGAAAAGTGTTTCATGTCAGATTTCTTTGTTGTCACTAGAGATATTTCAGTGTTGAATGGAATAATACGGAAACTAGCTACATACTGAATCATTGTCCTAAATCCATTACATATTCATGAATTTACATAGAACAATTGAACTAAAAAGGATAAAATCCTGATTTGGGAAGGTACTTCAGTGGGAAACATTTCAGTACCAGCAATAGGCTCAAGCAAGCATGGATAAAAGATCAAAATCTCATGGAAAGCATCACTTTGATGAGTGGGCTTCTAACAAAACCCAACAACCCAATGTATCTATTGCTACATACAGGGCTTTTATGGTTGAAAAAATTAGAATATGTCCAACAGATCAAGTTAGCCATACTTGCTCCAAGATAAATGTTACTATTCAGGTAAAAAACTGAAGTTCAGTATTTCGGTTGCCATAAATAGCGAGGAGCAGAGCTTTGATTTCCAAGTTCAACTGAAGATTGCTGTTGCAAATGGCAGGTGTGTAGCTCTTCCTGCAGTGACGCTCTGGGGGTTGCTGTGAGCTCTGTTGGGCAGGTGTGATTGCCTGGGCATAGCACTTCTGGCCAGGGCCATGAGAAATTGGACCTGTCACAGGTCATAATACTTCCAGGATGAGTTCTGCCAAGAGAAATTTGGTCTCTGCCACCAAGCCTTTTCAAAATCATGTACTTTTTTGCAATGAAATTTCTTTCATCGCCTCATTTATTTAAACTTTAATGAAAACGCTAAGTTAAATTTCAGGATAATCGGAATTGTTTTATTTAGGGAGAATTAAGAAATTGTTCTTTTCCCTATCATCTGATAATAGTTGGGCTTTAAATAGCACATATTAAACCAGACTCTTTGTGAAATGCTTCCATTGTTTCTAACGGAAGTGTTATGTCCTGCTATGGAAAGGTAGTACAGATAATAAAATAAATTGGACAGATAATAAAATAAATAACTCAGACAGAATGCTCATCTTTTGAAACATGAGAAATTTTGTCGCAGATTGTTGGTATTCAGTACTTACAGTCTATCTAGAAGTAAGAGAATTTACACCCTTCTTGGGTTTTTTTAAGTAGTGATAAGGCTGTTCTAATGATTAAATAGAGTATACTCGAATACATGGAGTATAGTCCACGTATTGGCAGATTCCTGAACGCTTTTGTAACTGTAGTCTACTGTCTTCTGACTTTTAAATGCAAATTAGAATGGGTGATTTTTCAGCGCATGCAAATCTCTTTATTGGTTAAGTTTCTCTTCTTGTGGCATTACCATTTTTTATTTACTTCCCGCTAGCTAAGTTGTTACCCCTAACTTAAAAAGTTTTTAAAACAAAATAGTGCTGCCCTCGCTACACTCTATTGATTCCTTTGCAGTGTCATGGCTTGATATTATTCTAGAGCAGAGAGACATAGACTTGAACAGAAGATAAGCTATGACAGCTATGAAAAGGAATTGTATTTTTATCATATTAAAGACAGTAATTTTAACATCACAGTTATTGAAAATATAAAACGATATGTGAGAAACATGATACAGACCTCAGAGAACACTTCTAAAAAATCTTTGTTCTATCATGGCACGTTTATTTCTCATACATGTGCTGATAATGAGAGGTGACAAAAATATATGTGAGGCTTAGTTTAGAGTTTGAAATAAAAATACTTTGTTTAGTGCCATTACTTTAAAATGCTGACATCGAATTTAACTCTGTTACCAAAAATTATATTACTTTATCAACAGATTTAATATTTGGCAGGCAAATTATAGCTCTTTCCTCATTATGGATACAGTGGCTTTTCCGATACTTGTTTTGTTAAAGGAAATTCTGGGACAAACAAGGGACAAATGTTGTCCAAAGATTGGTATTCTAGACATCTGCCACACATCAACTAAGTGTGTGTGCACGCTCTTCAGTGTGTCTGGACTTCTTTCTGTAACAATTTGTGTAGTTGTTAGGGGAGGAAAAATCCATTCTGGAAGGACTACTCTTTCTCTTTGACTGAGTGACCTACAGTGGGCAACCACCACAAAAGGACATTAGTCACAAAGTTGGCTAGGAATACTATTCTATTAGGAGAAGACGAAAAAGAAAAAGGGCTTGACTTGAGTGTGGGTCTTTTCTTTAGTCCTAATTAGAACCACAATCCATCATGCTGGAAAGTTTCTATTCATTTTGGTGATTGGGGACATGACAAATGAATCTCAGAATAAATGGGATGTCAAGGCAGAGCAGGAGATGGATGTGTTCTGCATGGGATGAATGTAATAAGTACAGTTAATGTTGGCAACCAGCCAGCCCCGTTGCCTCACGCTGGGTGAGTTGCCCCAAGGCTCTGACCGGGGGTAAAACACCAATAAATGATTCCCCTCATCTCCCATTTATTAGAAAATGAACACCTTGTCAAGGTTCGTTTTCTGTTTTCCTAACTGTCACTTTGCTTCAGGGACGGCAACTAATTGAATATTAGTTAATTGTTTCTAATAAAATGCTGATAATTAGATATCTCTTTTCAGGTTGCTGGCCTAGCTCCTCTCTTTAATTTCACTTCCCTTTCAGTAGCCCCCATTTCTCACACAGCCGCGTCGAGATTGATTATCTGCAGCGAGCAAGAGGCCAAGCAAGAAACTTCATTTAAGATTAATTTCAGGGAAACTGTTTTACAATTTTTCTAAATTGAATTTAGTCTTAATTTTAAAGTGTTAGGGGTTATATGTCTTCAAAGGTTGCTTTTGGATAATTTATTATGTATCAGGTAATCAAACCCACTCTTGAACTAGGATGCTCAACGTGTCTAAAGGCACCCCTTGGATTTAGCCATGCTGACAAGCCTGGTTTTGCTCAAAAGTGCTGGGGAAGGAAGGGAGGCGTTCCTTGGTTTCTATGCTAGATTGACAGCAAGGTAGCATCTTTAGTTATTCTTAAGCAATTCCTAGAAAAGACTGGCTTTTCCTCTTCATATGAGTTCCTCCAACTTTTGGTGATTCCCAGATGCCTTTGGTAGTCGGGGTAATCACGGGGGATATGGATGGTTTCCCCTAAACACTTGAAAACAGCCTATGATAACCATGTAAGTTCACACTACCTCCCAGGTCAGGATGTGTCTTCCTCATACCAACCTGGGTAAAACTCAGATGTATCTTCAAGTGTATTTAAATCTCAGTCTGTTCTTTGGATCCATTAAAAAGCTCTCCAGAATCTAAGACCTGTGGGGAAGGTGCCTGCTGTTTTTCAGGCAACACTTACCAGTTTAACTTGCTGAGTGCCTGACCCCCTAGCAGCTACTGAATGTGGTGGTGACACTAATTCCAGTTGAACTGTGATGACTTGCACAAGCTGAAAAGCTGTCCCAAGGGATTGTTCTGTCTCTTATCTGGAGTAAACCACAATATAGTACAAATATCCCAACCTAGTTTTCTCACAAACTGAGGATAGTATAGTTGTAGTGATGCAGCTACCAAGTATTTCTGCAACCTGGTGGTGGGAGAGATGTGTGTGTTAATGGTCTGGAGTTGGGGCAGGGGAGGTTTAGATGAGATATCAGGAAGAGTGACTTTCCTGAGAGGGTGGTCAGGCCCTGGAACAGCCTGCCCAGGGAGGTGGTGGAGTCACCGTCCCTGGAGGTATTTAAGAAACATGTAGACATGGCACTTCAGGGAATCCTCTGGTGCCTGAGACTGTTGGGTTGGGTTTGTGCGTGTGTTTCTTTTTTGTTTGTTTCTTTTGTGTGTTTTGTGGGTTTTTTTGTGGTTGGACTCGATGATCTCAAGGGTCCCTTCCAACCATGAAGATTTTGTGATCCTGTGATTCTGTGTCTGCTCAGGGTAGAATCAAAAAGAGCAACAAAGCATCCAAAAATCCATAGCAGATTGGTTCTTATTTGGCAAAATGAGGCAGCTGGAAAAGGCACCCCTAAGATCCCTTCCCCCTTAGCCTCTATCTCTGCCCACACAAAACCAGCTTTAGTTGTTTGAGTTCCCCCGAGGAGGGGATGAAGCTGTGGCACCACCGCTTCTTTAGGCCGGTGACTTGTGTAAAGAGAGCAGGGGACAGATATTTGTACCACAGCAAAGTGCTGAACAGCTCAGCGTAAGAACTGCTGATTTGGAAAAAGAAGCTGGAGAAGGATGAAATGAATACTGAAAACACAGAAATAAGCAAATGGAACGTAATGTGAGCAGAATTAGAGCACTTGGAATCTGTCCTAAGACATTCCTGGCCAAGCTTGTCCCTTCAAGCAAATAAAACAACCCCAGGGAACAATTTGGCCTACAATGCATACATTTGGACTCTCTGAAGAGAAGCAGAGTAACCCAATTGCATGGACTGAGAAAAACTGTAACAGTTTTTCCATCCTATTGTTTTTTGCTCTAAGAGATGCTGAATATAATATATGGATCATATACGGCCCTTGTTAAAATCAACTGACTACATTTTTACTAGTTTCACAATGTACCAATTATTTTAAAACTTCTCAGTGTGAGAGAAGGCCAGATTCTGAATGAAGGTAGGTGAGCACTTGCCTTAAACCTGCCAGAAAAGTAGGTCTACAAGACTTTCTAAACATCCTTTTTTTTTTTCTTTTCTGTTTTGCTAGCAACCCTCTTGACTGAGCAAGAATTGGCCCGGCAGCTCCCAAAGAACTGGGTGTGTTTTGGCGATGGCTGTGGGCTCGTGCAGGAGTGGGGTTTCTACAGATGCAATGAGTGTGACCATTGCTTCATGGAGCTCAGGATGGGACAACATCCTGCCTGGTTTCTCAGGTAGGTTTTGCTTACGCTGGCTGAGATGGGGGTGTGTGTCCTTTGTCTTTGCTTTAGCAAAGGATGTCAAAGGACCTTTAGCGTATGAAGAAAAAAAAAAAAAGGCTGGCTGTCAGACTTATTCTGTATTAGAGAACCCAAAAAGTTTCTTTTCTGTGTGCAGAGTGATTGACTCTGGTCTCTGGAGAAGGATGCAGGCTTTTCTGGTTCATTCTCTGATAGAAAAATAACAAGGAAATTAGTGAAAGACAAGCAAATGTTTCTTCCATTTTTTTTAAGGTATAACTTAATCTTTCAGTGAAGTTCACATTTTTCTCGAGGAATTCTAGCTCATTGAGCATCAGATGATGTGGATCAAAGTCTGCTGACCTCCCTCCTGAGCACCTTGCTCCTCAGGCGGTTCTGCTGGGTGTCATGAAATTGTCACAGTGTGAGTTTCTTCAAGCTGCCCCTCTTCCCAAGCACTCACACTGGGGACAAACAGGCCCCAAACAACGTTGAAAATGCATTTGTTAACCCTCTCAGGGATGGAGCAGACCTGATTACAGCACAACTGAAATGCCTTGCGTACATGTTAGGGAAATCGAGTCGCCAAGCCCTACTCTGTGTAGAGGTGGATGGGTTTTTTTGGTAAACAAAGGGATTTTCTTCATTTACATTAGCTACACTGATCTGTAAAGCTGGTAGGAGAACCGTTTGTTGTCAGAAAGGCTTGTGCTTAAAGACAAGGTCTAAAAATTGCAGCCCACCTAAAGCAACTCTGTAGTGCTAGAGCAAATGGGTCCCCCGCTGGGGATACAGAAGACAAGCTGGGAAAGACGCTGTAGAAAATGCTTCCAGGAATATTCATGTGTTTTTGTCTTGAGCGAGTGGTCTGCTGCTGCTTCTGATTTTTCACTGGAAACAGCTGACTGATGGAATACTGTAATATAGTTTTAAAAACCCACGCTGGATTGCGTGTAGGCTGCTGTCAGCTTGCTCTGGCAGCTCAGTCTGCAGCACCTGTGATAAATGAACAAAATTAATGATCGCCAAGTACTGCCAGATTGTACTTGAAGTGAAGTGAGGTGGGTTTTTTTTGAAGCTCAGGCTGTCATCTTACCAGATATTTTTTTTTTTATTTATTCATCTATTTTTAGAAACTGTGTAAGAGTAACTGAATGTGTGCCATGTACTGCAGGTCGAGAGAGGTCCCAATGGCAGGGCTGTAATGGGATCTTTCAGTTCTTACTCAATAAAATCTGTTTCCTTTTTGCTACTCTGATTATACCTATATGCCAGCAAGGCTTCTAGGAACTTGGTACCCTCATCGCAGAAATGTGGTTTCCCTTTTCAGAAAGGAGCCAAATTTGGAATATCTGTAGGCACGTGCAGCTTTTCTGTGGCCAAAGCTTGTAATGGCGGGGGGTTGGAAGCATATCAGGAAGGGAGTAGAGATGTAAATCCATGTTAGTGGGGTCCCACCTTCTGTTTCTCACCTCCCCAGACCACAGGGGCGTGTGTGTGGATAAAGAAAGTCTCTGGGAGCCTGTGCCATTCACTTACCAGTTTCTGCCCTGGAGAGCATGAGCCTTTGCCCAGTGCAGCCAGTCCTGGGGACTCCTGCTGGACCATCTGATGGTGGAGCTCCCCACAAATGAGGGAGGCAGTACCCAAACTGACAGGGCATCACTGGCCAGGAAATAACCACCAGAGGGGTTCTTTGTTTGAAGAAATTTAAAAACATTTCTCTTGAGATGATTGCTAAGTCCTAATAAAAATCCAGATAACAGGCATCTGGGAAAACAGTTGGTTCTCCCTGCTCAGCTATGTGATGAGAGGAAATAGGTTTCTACAATAATGCATATAAAAATTAAGTCCAGCAGAAAGATTTTTTAAAAAATACATGTTAAATAGTTTGGTAACAAGTCATTCTACATCAGGAAGTGTCCTCATTTAAAGCTTTACTACTTGATAGATACAGAAATGTCAATTTTCATTAAAATACTTGTCACATCTTCCCCTTGAGGGAACCTCATTAGAAACTGTAACACTAGTGGGTTTGAGAGAAACCCATCCTATACCGTACCCCGTTATGTTTGGTTAATTAAACAGGAGGGTTTATTTTCAACCAGTACCCACCCATTGGTTTTGCTTGTCCCTTCTGGATTTGCTGGGAAGTTGTGGTGTGTGTATGTGGGGCAGGAGAGAGGTGCTCCCAAAGAAAGTTGTTGCCCTCCACAGCTTTCTTTGTGTGAGCAGGTAGATACACAGCAGAGGGCATCCCAGCTGGATGGAATCCCTCACTAAGAGAGAAACCACAAATAATGTGAAACCCCTTCCTAATGCCAAGCGATAATCGTGGTGCTTATAGACGACTGTAAATTTCATAATCAGCTGTAGTCTGAGGCTGGAAAAATACAAGTATGTAAAGTGTTTTTAAATTATTACTGTTCAGGGATCATAAGACAAAGATTAGTTGTCTAAATCTGTCTCATAAACAAATTAACACAGCGCTGCTTTCTGTTCAAAATATGATTCTTGTCGGAAGGATTAAACATGTTAAATCCAGCTAGAATATGCTGTGATCATGTTTTTTAGCAAAGCTGCAATAATCAGACATTTACAACTAATAAATCGGTACTCTAATTCCTCTGCAATAAGGCTTTGAAATACAATCTGTCATTTCAGATTTATAGAACATGACTTTTCATAATTATAATTCTCAAATGCACATTACTAGTTATAATTAAATTCACTTTCAAAAAAATCTGAAGCATTTTTGTGGATTATCTGCTCGTATTATTTTCTAATGGTAAAATTAATGTATAATCTGTTGAATAAATTTGGTTAGTTCTTGGATAGAAAAATATGCTCCACTATTGATGAAGTCCTGGAAACTTAGATAAGAAGAACAAAAATGTGTACTGTATATCGTAAGAGGGCTGTAACAAAGCCAGATCAAACTCAATCATAGGCAAAAAGGAGAACTTTCTTTCATAAAAGAAAAAATGAAAGGATTTCAACTAATTTAAAAGAAATTAAAAAATATTAAATTATAGTTCGATTAGAAAAGATGTTAAATACTGGCTCTGGTTAGGGTGTAACAATGGATTAAATTCTAGACTCATTCAACTGAAGAATGAATCTCTATTCGTGGGAACAAGTATATTTATTTGTGGGTGTTGGTTCAATAAAGGCTGGAGTGTATCACTTACTCAGCTTAATGTTTCTCATTAATAAGATACCTAAGAACTTGATGTATTTCTTGCCAATATGATCATGACTGCACTATTATTTCACTAAAGCAGAAACTCAGGCTTTAAAATTTCCATTTTAAAGTCAGCGGGTCAGATCCCCGCTGCTCCGCTCTGGGAGCTGGAAGGATGCTCATCAAATGGCTGTCCCTCCTCTTTCTGGCCAAGAAGGCCACCAGCATCCTGGCCTGTGTCAGGAACAATGTGGTGAGGAGGACCCAAGAGGTGATTGTCCCCCTGTCCTGGGCACTGGTGAGATCCCACCTCAAGGGCTGTGTCCAGTTTTGGGCCCCCTACCACAAGAAAGACATTGAGCTGCTGGAGCAGGTCTAGAGAAGGGCAACGAAGCTGGTAAGGGGTCTGGAGAACAAGTCTTGTGAGAAGAGGCTGAGGGAGCTGGGGGTGTTCAGTCTGGGGAAGAGGAGGCTGAGGGGAGACCTTCTTGCTCTCTCCAACTCCCTGAAAGGAGGGGGTAGCCAAGGGGGGGTCAGTCTCTTCTCCCAAGTCACAGGTGATGGGATGAGAGGAAATGGCCTCAAGTTGCCCCAGGGGAGGTTCAGATTGGGTATTAGGAACAATGTTTACACTGAAAGGAAAAGGCTGCCCAGGGAAGGAGTCGAAGCACCATCCCTGGAGGTGTTCAAAAGCCAGGTGCTTAGAGACATGGTTTGTTGGTGGTTTTTATCAGAGGTAGGTTGATGGTTGGGACTTGATGATCTGAAAGGTCCCTTCCAACTTAGACGATTCTATGATGCTGTAATGCTGAATGTGTCCCTACCTACAGGAAGTATCAGTAGTTTTCCTATTTTGACTTGGGAGTAGAGACGTCCAGCTGATGAAGGACAGTCCTTGCCTTAAAGACTTTAAAAGCTCTACAGCCAAATCAGGCAAAAGGGAAGGTGAGACCAAAGCCCAGAGAAGTAAAGTGACTCATGTGAAGTGACATAGCAAGTTAGCTGCTACACTGAACTGATAGCCATGGTCTCCTATCACCCAGCCCTGTGTATTGAACCATCCAGCCCTTCTCCTGTGCTACTCTTTCCTCCAAGTCTGAGAGAAAATCAACAGCAAATAGTGCAGTAAATAAGCAGTTCATGGGCAACACGCAGTGATGGATTGAGCATCCCAAATAAACGCGTGCTGGCCTGCAAGCAAAACTGTGTGGCTGAAAGTCAAGGTCATTTAGGGACAGCTTCTTTGTGTGCTCACTCTATGGCCTTTAGTTTGTATCCTGATGACATGCCTTGATAAACCTGGGGATGGGAAGGGCTGCCATTTCTGCTGAGTGTCTGTAAGGGAAATGACAGCAAATGCACCCCGGGGGGGTCTGGGTGCTCCCTGGGTGAGTGGGCCCACCTGCGGCTGCCCTCCCGGGAGAACTTCTAGCTGGAGGTATGTGTGCATCCCAGATGATGAACATTCTTCATCAGCTCCCTCAAAGAAAGGATATTTAGCTATCACTAATCTGACCACTTAATTAGGAGGCTGAAATAGCGCCATTAACATATACTGTTGCCATTACTAAAAATAGTCATTAACACGCCATTTTTAGGATTAGCTGAAAAGCAATTACTGAGATGTACAGTCTGATGCCGTTTTGATGATCCATCTCATCCTCCCCAGTCTTCATATGGAGGGGGAACAGGCAGGAACTGGTGCCTTTGCACCTTACACGTGGTACAGGGGTAGGGAGTGAGGGAGTTTGTCAGCTTGGCCTTTGATGAGAGAATCATTTTATCTTGAATTTTATTGTTTATTTATCTGTTTTCCAGACGCAGTAAAATGTAGGGTGGTGAATGAGTGATGGTCCTCTGCTTCATTTTTGAATATGGAATATTATATAGGTGATAAGATTGTTCTTAATTTCTAGAGCTAAAGATATATAGCAAAGAAATACAGTCCTCGGATAAGAGAGTTAAATAAAATTGGGCTTTATTCCTACAGTATCCTGCATCAGGTAAATTTGACAGTCATATCACAAAGATCCCCCAGTGTGTTCAGGGTAGGCACCAAATGTCCCCTGTGCAGCCAGGGCCTGTGACCCACTGTCCTGCTGTCTTCTGAGTAGAGTCATCAGCTCCCAGAGTTGTCATTTGTTTCAGAAAAGGTGCTTAGGAATAAGCACTGTGTAAGTGATGACTGTGGAACCAAATGCCTAAAACCAGACAAAAATCAAGAAAAAAGCAACAAAAAAAAAAGGGGATTCCCAAAACAGTTGGGAATTAGTGTGTCTCAGCAGGGGTTCTGAAGGAAACAGCTGTATTTTCTTTGTCTATCTGCTTGCTTACTGCAGTCAGTGCAAACACAGGGCGACTGACAGCTGAACCAACTGTAGGCTGTTGCCTGACAAATAGTCCCATATCCCTTTACTCCCTTTTTGATCACATTCTTCTTGATTTCTTTTCCTCTGGACATATGACATATCACACAGTAAGTAGCGCTGAATTCGCTATAAGAACTGTGTTGGGTTTTTTCCTTCCAAATTCTGAAATTGAAAAGACATTGAAAGGATCTTTCTTATACACGAGAAATGTGTTGGAAATATTGTCTTAATAGCTCGCTTTGCGCTGCTTAATCTGACTTTAAAAAAAATTGAAATAAATTCCCAAATCACTGAAGAAAGGTATTTTTCAGAAAGTACAGAACAAATAACTTGTGCCCATCCTGGGAGCTGGGGGATTGATACACATTAGCAATGCCTGAGGATGGAGGAGATGCCCATATCTGTTGAAGCAGCTTTTTTACCTCAACAAAAAAAAAAAATGTAACCGTTCCTAGTTCAGAAAATGGATTGCAGATGTGCCTTCCCCAGCCACCGCTCCAAATACATTTGATGATGTCTCAAATACATGTAAATATTTAAAAATTTACTAAACTGCTTAAGGATAGATGGTAACACAATAGAATTTAAACACAAATATTTATTTGAAGTGACACTTAAAAACTGGACGGCCTCCCTGCTGATACGTAGAGGAGACTGTGACAAAGACTATTTAAAGGCGCGTCAACAGTGTTGCACATATGTAGGAAAAATGTTCCATTTGCAGGTTCTCATGGCTGGGAAACTTGCCTGAGTAAAGGAGGGACTTCTGGTCTTTGGCAGTGAACATGCACAGGTGGCCCCACTGACCACGGGCATAAGCTTTCCCGTAGGCTTGGGAGAAGCAAAGATTTTTAGAGTATCTCTCCCTCCCACACTAATACCAGAAACAGCACTAACTGAGCCTCGCTCCTGTCGCTCAGGGATTTTCTTACCCAGCTTTGGTTCGTTTTCTTCGCTTTTCTGTTACCTTTGTGGTTTTCCTTATAAAAGAAAAAAAAAACGACCCAGATCACCATTTTAATACTGAAGGGCTGCAAGTAAAGCACGTGAAATGAAATGCAGTTCCCACCTGCACCACCCTCTGAGCCACTGCCAGTCCTTTGCTCTCTGCAAGGAGCCAGGCTCCCTCCAGCCACAGACCTCGGGGATATTCCCAGCACCTTCAGCATCTTGTGGGATTCTGTTCCTGAGATCAGGTACTCCTCTGCATTTCTACTACTGGTGCCCAGTTTCCTGTTTCCTCTCTGTCCGTATCACATGCTTCAGCTTTTCTTACTGTTTTGGGCTTATCAAGACGTTTAGGATTCAGTTCTGCAATACAAACTCTTGTCTTTGAAAGCCCGAGGCTGAGATTGTCAAAACAACCAAAAAAACTCTTGAAAACTCTCTTGCTGAATGTTCTGATGGAAAGGGAGACTTTTACTGGTCTACAATAGATCACCGCACACAACACATGAATTATTTTAAGTCAGAAAAATATGTCAGAGCTTCTCTCATGGCTACTTACGCGATGCACGGGGCTGTGTGCCAGAGCTGGGTCCCGTTGACTTCAGTAGGACTTTGAGGCTCCAACCTTCATGCATCAGAGCCCAGGATATGAATCATCCTTGGGGGCATCATAAAGGTTCCACCAAAGAAAGAACGTACTTATCTTCCTGAAGCAGGTCTCACAGATAAAGAAATACTTGTGTTTTTAATCTGGAATTCACATATATTTTTCCCGAGCATCGCATACTCTGCTGGGGAAATTGTCAATTATTTATTTGAGTACTGGAGAAAAATCAAGGGCACATCAAGGCAATTCATACCTTTTGATGCAGTCTAAAATGTTAAAATTCCACTCTGGCAAAATGCTCTCAGGTTTTTCTTTCTGCCTCTGAACCTGACAATGTTTTCCTTATTTTTGCTGGGAAACAAATGCATCTGTTTTCTGAACAAATGGAAGTGTTTGACTTACAGATGCTGCCTTTCAAATCAAAGCCTGCTAAAAATCTGATATGGCCAAAGAACATGTCACATATTTTCCAGTTAGTGGGTGAGAACTTTTTCCACAGCTGCACTGTGTGTCTTGGCAAGTGTTTGTGCAAATATCCCTTCCCCAGATTTATCAGCACAAAGTTTTCTAAACTCTGCTGTTGAGATACAGTGACAGAAATAGTTGCTATACTTCAGCAGGAAGGATGTAGGAGAAAAAAACTAGTTTTCTAGCCTCCCAGATGTTATTTGTGTCTTCCAGTGCTCAAGCATCACCCTGGTGTAAGAAGGGGTAGGTCAGGGAGCTCCTCTTACTGCAGCCATGGTCTTAGGTGGGGGAGGTCTCTCCTGGAGGGTAGGAACTGGAAGAATGTTCTGAAATACATGTGTCCTGATGGAAAGAAACTGGTTCTGCTTGATGGGTGAAGAAAACATGCCAGTCCCTCTCTCCTGGAAAGGGTGCAAGGAGAGGGAGGAGTCGATGACCTTAAAATTCAAGACTTTGCACTTTGAGTCAGTGTGGGGGGAATGAGGACTAATTGGCATTGTTTTCCTCCACCACTTCCTGCAGTCTCCCAGCAGCATGCTGACTTGGGAAAGCTCCGAATGTTCACGGTGTTTCATACAGCAAGGAGGAACTGCAGGGTATTGTTACAGAGGCCTTGCAAGGCAGGTTTAGCACCAAGGACTGTGTTGTTAATGGCAGGTTCTTAGACGGTGGGAACTATCCCCATTCTTTTTGGTGATTTGGTAAAAAGGCATTTGTGATTAAGAGACTTGAGCACAGGTCTCTAATTCACTCGTCCACAGGTGAATATTAATTCAGGTATGAACAGGATCCCAAGCCATTCCAGAGTCATGGTTTGTACATACCAGCTGTAACAGTCTGGACTACGGTGTATTTAGAGTAAAGATGCAAGAACAGGCTTGCACGCTGGTTTTAGTTTAATGCTTTATTAATAAACATTAAATAACAGCAATTTTGTCTTTGCTAACCCACTTCTTAATAAGCAAAAAAAACCAAAAACCCCTATTTAAATATAAATGTGTATATGTGTTAGCTGCGGGCAAGTTATTTTTATAATTAGCTGCAACATTGGAAACTAATCATGTAAATATGTTACTGTAGACCAGTCTCCTTAAGTCTAATTCAGTTGAAAATTCATAATTGTTGTGGTATGGCCTCTAGTAATAATAAAATTCTTGACATTACAATGAAGAAGGAGCTAGGTGGTTTAAAGGAAAATAAGGAGATTCCTCCTTTTTGCATTTGTCAAGTTTTAGTTCCTTTCTTGTCTTCTAAAAACAAGAGGTCCCAGGGAAATCCTTCCTGTTGAATAGAGGGGTGTGTTGTTATTCAAACCACACAAGACGGTGGCCAGCTCTACCAGCTGCCAGCTCCCCTCTCCAAAGCAGCCACCAGCAAGACCTTCTGGTGGCCTCCATCTCCCATTTCCAGAAGTTGGTACCCAGGAGGGATTTCCTGACTCAGCACAGATATCTAGATTCTTCTCACATTTCCTCATGCCTGGACTACGTACCCCTCCCAGCACCCCAGTACATAGTGCCCAACGGACTAGTTGCCAAGGTGCCAACGGTAGTGCCCACACTATGAAGAACCCCACATATAATGGTGATTTAATATATAGTTTCCATTTTACTTGAGCACATAATTTTCCAGAGAACAGAAGGCAAAGCTGTTAGAAGGATTTCCTCTGTCCTTATATTTACAGTGGAGTGACTTTTCTGATAGTTTGCCCATTTCACCAGGAGAACCGAGTAGGTTAGTGAGCTCTGCTGAGCCTAATCCAGTGTTTTAATTAAGTATTTTAAGGTTAAATTATTTTTCAGACACTTAATATATTTTCCATTACTTTTACACTTGACAGGAGTCAAGTCATGATGTAATATCCACATGCTTTGTGGGAGCTTGCACGGCTGTTTGACCGTTTGATTTATTCATTTAAGCACAAACTGGGCTGAGAGTTTGACTGATGCCAGTGGTCCATCCTGGAACTGCAGTTCTGCCTTTCCCTCCCAAACTATGCCAGTGACATCACGTCGAGGTGACACACATAGTAATGTTACATGAGATCTTTAGGATTACAGAAAATAATGTCTGTGAGAAATCCATGTAGTGTGTATGAGGTTGACAGGAGAGTTGAGCATCTCTGCTGTTAGAAGTCCAAATTCTTTATTGTTTCAGCTTAAAAAAAAAAATTAAAAAATCACAGAGAGAGGGAGGAACTGAGAAACATAATATGGACTGTCCCCACCAAAGAGAATACAATAGACTGAGCTAAATACCTTCATCTTCCATAAAACCCACCAGGAGGAAAAAATGCTCATCACTTTTGCAGGAAGGGCTTGCTCCACCCCACACAAAGTAGGGCCCCGTAACTGTTTAAATTTCCCAACTCTGTTCACATGATATGTCCTTGCCAATCACTTTTTTTTTTTTTTTTTTAAAGAATCATTAAATGGAGCCAGTCTTATGTGAGTCCTAAAAATCTTGTAGGAACAGCAGACTAGTGCATAAAATGTGTTGCCTGCCTCCTCCCCCTCGTTTCTTTCAAATAACTAGAGGTCATAACCCCCCAAATCTGGCTGGAGGCTGTTAGCTAGCAGAAACCAGCTGAAAGCCTGGTAAGACAAATCTTCACAGCTGTATCGTATGTCGACTCTTGTCAATAGAACTGCAAAACCTGCCAACTGCTTGTCACTTCACATAAAGCGGGTTTAGAGAGGGATGAAGTAGAAAGAGAAACAGATCGCCATGCAATCTAAAGGCATGTTGGTCCAGTAAACTCTTCTTGTCTCCTTTACTTCTGGTTTTTAACTTTCTTTGCTTCTCTATGAAGACAGGCGGGAGCCCAGGTTTCCCCACCAACGCTGTGCTGTGTGGTCTGTCTGAGGTACCATCTGCAATGTGCAATAGGCAAATTCCTTTCCAAAGATCCTTCCTCGAGGGAATGCAGGTTTTAGGGAGATATTGGAGCATTTGAGAGAAGTAGGGAATAATGAATTTATCTCTGAAAGTATTTCTTGTGGCAGGAGAGGTAGGAAGAATGGAAGAGGAGGAAAGAGAAAGGCTAATTTACTTCTTCGTTGTCACCCTGCCAATATTATAAAAAACAAGGGGGGGGTCTTCTCCTTACAACTGAATTTTGTTTCACGTTTTAGAAAAACATTGTCATGTGTCTTGTTGGGTTTTTTTTAATGAGTTTTTCTTAGGCAATTTTAAATTAATTGAATGAAAAGAAAAAAGCAGATAGACAATAATTTCTTGGCCAGCTACAGTTTTTATTTCCATTTATGGTGGGTGTGATGTCCCGTGGAAAGGCAGGGCAAGAACTTCAGAGAGACAACTTGCCTCCTAGGTCTGTGGCTGGTAAAAGCTGTCCCCTTCCCGTGTCACCAAAAACCAGGCAGCTCTGACCTGGCAGAGCTCTCCCATCATAGAAAAAGAGTCACAAAAGACCTTGCACTTTTTAAAAAAAATTACTGAAAGAAAATCAAATACTGGAATGAGAACACCCAGAGCATTGTTTCCTGGCCTCGGATAAGGACCTACTTTTCCAGTCTTGACTTAACCCGCCAGCGACTCCTGCAGGGAATTGTGCTACAGAGAAAGGATACAGATCATGCTCAGATTGCAGCTAATTATTAAAAATGGCTTACTTATGTTTATTTTTAATTGCTTCAAACCTCAGCAATGTAATGAAGCTATTAAGAAATAACTCTCTGAAAGAGTTAACAAAAAAAAAAGAGAAAAAAATCAGAGAAGGTCCCCAATGCACTTTTGCATTTTATTGACATTTTAATTAAGACCGTAGTATACTTCAGGGATCTCTGCACTTAAATAGAAACCATTTTAATATGCTACACTGGCAAAGAGTAATGGATGAATACAGACCCATATTCCCATATGTTTTATGGTACTTAGTGATTCTTTTGTACAATGTATTATGATGTTAAGACATTTTATGAGTTTCTATTGGCTAAGCTGAGCCATATCAAATTATAATTTTGCTCAGTGGATTTTACTGTAAGCAGATTAAATAGGGCACGTTCTGTATTTATTGTACAGTTAGATCTGCCTGTTTTTGTTTTTCCTATTATAGTCTTCATTTACTTTTCCCCTTAAAGTGAATATCACAAGTATTATATGAAGAAATCACTTGGCTCCGTTTCCAGTGGGCTGGGATGGTTGTTTGCTAGATTTTCTTTTTTTTTTTTTTAATAAAAGTTGTTGGAGCTGAAAGGACGTTGTTCCCCTGATAATATTGATCTGAGTGAATTCTTATCCATTTAACTGCACCACTGATATAGCTGTGAATATTTTTCTTTTTAAAATAGACAAGTTGGCATCTAGTATTAATATCTGGGAACTCCGTCAAGCCGAGAGAGAGAGGAGATTATTTGTCCCATTTTGGACCCAGGAACAGGACCGTGTGTCAAAGGGCTGACAAAAGTAGTTGAGTGATTCTTACTGACTCTGGAATTCTGAAGACTTTGAGTAACCCCAAGTTGTAAACCCACTCATGAGCAACATGAGAACGTGCAAGTACCACTCCAAGGACTAAATTAAGGCAGCTCAAGTGTGTAACTTATCACAGCATCCAGTGGAGCCCCTGTAGCTGGAAGGGGGAAAGGACTCCAGCAAGATTTACTGGTGTCAGGCCAGTTGCCCTGGTCCCAGCTGTGACGTGAAGCAGTTGGGTGAGAACCACAAGCAAAGTCAGGCTGAACACCGATACCCGGCTTTATGAATGTTGTTGTGGACTCTTCTCTCACGAGAGGGTGTTTCTGTGTAGGAGGCCAAGTCAAAACCAGAAAGTTCCAGACTTGAAAGCTTATTCTCGTGAGAATGTCAGAAGGAGCAGCTGCTCCCCGAATCGCAATAGTCCTCTCCGGACAAGTGAGGGCAGACAAGTGTGACAGAAGGGGAACAGTTTTGACCAGTTGGTCAAAAATGCTGATTCAACAAATCCAAAGCTTTGTTGGAAAGGTGCTAATGTTGAGGAGGGTTTTGTAGAAAAAAGGCCTTCAGTATTCCATATTTTTTTGCACTAACAAGATTTTAATGTTGAAATTTCAGTTTTGGCAAAAAAGAATAAGAGAAGAAAATATGTTAACGGTTAAACTTAATTCTTATGGCATAAATGAAATCCTGCAGTTGTACATGGAGTCTGAGATTATTTGTCCATTCAGCTTTTCAAAAATTTAATTTTTGCTGGCCCAGCATCAAATGTAGCTGGAAAATTGGAGATGTCTAAGCTTTCCTGATGTAAGAGTAACAGTTCCTGGGTAGCTGTCACATCAGCATGGAGATTGTATTGCAGGAGGTGGACAGCAAAGAGTTTCACAGCTGATTTTTACAATCCCCATGTTAAATGCTTTTGCCACTTCAAGAAATCTTTGACTTGCTCCTGAGTTACCCTAATTCCCAGGTATTGTGCTGCTCTGCTTTTCCCCGAAAGCCAGCTTCACTGAAACACTGGGTTTATTGTTCTGTTGTGATAAACGATGCTTTAATTTAGAGAAGGTTGATAAATGAGGTGAAACTGTTCAGAGAAATTATGAAGAATCTGTATGTTTGGTGCCAGTGCCAACAGACAAAGCTGCCCTGAAATCTATAGGTGATGGAAAGGAGAATGGAGCCGAGGAAGAGCGCTCGGCCATTGGAGCTGTCAGTGGATGTGCTCAGAGATGGGGAAAGGGCTAAAACGTATCTTCAAATTAGGCCATTTTAATGCAAAGTGTATTCAAGTGTATTTTGTTTATGTTTAGCATTAATACATTTGAATGAGATCAAAAGTGCTGCATTTAGGGTTTCTCATCCTTGTGCAGGATAAGTTCAAAATGTTCTGTACTTCTGCCTTTACCAGTAAGGGCAAGACTTTTAAGCAAAGATCATCCAAACCTCTTTGGGGCCAGACTGATCCCAGCAACAGCTCCAAGCCCTTCAGACCTTCCTTGTTGCTGACAAAGCAGCTGGTACCTGAGCTCCTATCCCTCCTATGTTAGACAAAATGAGTGGAAAGTTTTAAGTTACTTTCCCTTTCCAGCCTAACGCTCTATGAACTTTCAAAAAACAGAGGAGGTAAAAATGAGGCCTGGCCATTAAGGTCTGCAGTTTAGTGGTGGGTGACTCCTTTACGGGTGAGATTTTTTGGTGTGCTCCTGAGAGTACTTCACTGGCACGGGGCTAAAGACAGCCTTTCCCATCTCAGCTTCTGTGATTCATTAATTGATGCAATTCATATCGCTCATTTGGCTTTAAATCCATCTTCTCTGAGCAGAAAGGTTTGTGCCATGGTGCGTGACAACATCTGTCAGCGCCTGGCCTTGTTAACGGAGCCGTCCACAGAGACCTCATGCAGAAGACCAAAGAGCAGTAAAAGCCCTCCATTAAATTCCAGCCTTTCCCATCCACTCATGCTGACATCACTCCCTCTTGCCCGATTAAGGGGATTCCAGCACCTTTGAAGATGGCTTTCCATAGCCGTGGCACACAGGCACTGGGAATGGTGCCAGCTGGGGAATTTGGTGGAAAAAACTTGATGTGTATCTCCAGTGTGTGTTACATGGCATCAGACAGGACATTTTTAGATGTTTAGTGTAAAATGCTGATTTCCCTTCTTTGAAAGGAGGCAAGACACCAAGAGACATCTCTCGATCTTGATTTGCTCTTGGTTTGATGCGTGGGCATTATCTTGCACGTTCACATATGGTGAAATCCATGGCGTGTGAATAAGTGTGGTGCTTGATCCAGGCTTTGTCTGCGGGCCTGTTTGGGCTCTCACAGCTCCCCCCCCTTTTCCTTCATCCGTATTAATGTCTCCTTTCCTTGGTCCTCTTCCTTTCTTTCCCCCCACTCCTACCCCCCCCCTTCCTCCTCCATCCCCCTCCTCCTCGCAACCTCCTGCCACCCACTGCTTCTTCCTCCCTCCAGAGAAGCTGATAAGCAGCTGTTTTTGGAGGCAGAGCTAATGCCATCCCTCGGGGGGGTGTGGGCAAGGAGGGGGGTGCTGGTGCAGGGGAGATGGGGTGTCCCTCACGGAGAGCAGAGCAAGTCACCTCCGCAGTCAGCACAGCAGCCGCCCGCCTTAGGCCTAGGATGCTGACTTTATCTCCAAATTCACATCTCCTGGTGCGCAGCCCCGTGCCAGACATGGGCTCTTTTTTTTCGATGCCTAAGGAATTCCTTGGTATTCAACTTGGAGAGAGACAGGGAGAGAATGCAGCGAGAATACATTGCTTTGTCTGTTTTAGCATGTGCTCACAATAATTCCTGATGCCGTCTCGCAGGGGAGGAATACTGCCATGGTAACTTTTAACACAAGCATGAAATCAGCAAGCTCCACTCTGATATCTCATGTAATTAAATAGCTAATAATGTACAATTGTCCTTTATAGTAATGCTTTTGATATTTGGTCTTTATCTCGGAGCCCTTACCTCTTGGCGAAGCACGGTATCAATGTGGACATGGTGCTGAGGGTGGGGCGAGACAAGAAAGGGATCGGGGGGTACCTCATTATAAATGTGAGGCTGGTGCATGAACCGTGTCTGCAGCAATCAAACAGCTAATTGTTATGATTTTGCTGATAGTGTCTTAGCTGTAATACCCTGCCCTCTGTCGATTTTTCAACTCTTAATGTAACGCATTTGCATATCGAGCCATCGTGGTGACTCTCCTATCAGCTGTACTTGAGTGTGTGAATCAAAAACGCATTGTTCCTCCTGCCCTTCAGCATATCGGATCAAAAAGCAAAGCTAAGAGATAATTTTTATTTCAATTATTATTTTTCTTTTTTTTTTTGGACTTGGAGAAGTAATCGCATAGACAGTTTCCTTAAAGATAAACCCCTTGCTCATGCATGCGTTAAAATTCAGCTTGCAAGGCACCTAGTGTGGCTGAAGCCTAGATAAAAGAATTGAATTTTTGAAAAAAAATGAAGAAAAAAAAAAAAGGAGAAGAGAAGCCGGCGTTTAAAGTGTCCTGTGAAAGAAAGAAGGCATTTGGCCTTAGGCATGTGCATCCACAAGAGACAGCTTCAACTCTTATAAAGTGGGGAGTTTTGTGTGAGCACAGATGCATTTTGTTTTCCTATGAGGAAAAGATGATTAAATTATCAGAAACAAAGACAAAAAACCCAGGGCTTCCTGGATATTCTTCTTTTCCCTCCCTTGTGTCTCACTTATTCCTACTGCTTAGCAAAGGTGCTGACTCTATCTCTCTAAGCTTTAGTTTAAATGTCCAACTCCACTTATTAATGAAAGTAATAGGCTTTTGTTTATTACATGTTATAATGGTGAATATGACTATTTAATATAAATCTGACATTTAAATTCCACTTAGTTCTGAGATTCGGTTGATAGAAACGAGTAACTCTTTACCCTAGAGTAAAAACTCCCTCAGTCTGCATTTTAAAGCATTGAAGTTTTCAAAGTAATCAGGTTTTTTCAGAGGAACCAAATTGTGAAGACATCTGTTATGTTATTAATTTCACATAAATCTTAAGCTCCTCAAGGCCTGAAATGAGGCTTCATTCAAGCCGAATTAATGAAACATGATTGTAAGTCCCTTGCATGGAAATGCTGTCATACAGTATTGAGTTGCTTATAATCACTGAGTAATCTTGCAGGCTGCCAAGGGAGAGCTACTTTAAATCCCTCCATAAAACAATATCTGAAAATATCAGAACACTAACTATATCCTGGAAGATTAATAGCAGATGAAAATTTCTATGAAATGAATCATTCTTTCTCAGTAAAGGATACAAACATTTCCAGTAACTGCAGATTGTATAATATGAAGCACAATCTACGATCCAGATGCGAGTTGCATTTAAGCTCTGAGATTCATTCTAAATACAGAGTTGCTTAAGTATGCAAGAATTCTATATAATAGAGAAAATGTTTGGAATTATATAGGTTTCTAATTCAATATGGCCCAAATCCTGAAGGACTTAGTCAAAACTCCTGCTGACCTTTTTTGCCTGGGGAAGGACTGAGGGATTTGGCAATATGTATAAATATTGCACTGTGCCAATGAGAACTAATCACGAGGAGTAAGAAGCAGCATACTAATTTGGAATTCTTTCTTTGAACAGTATTTGATTTTCGGGCTTTTAATTGAGCAAATGATACTTGCTATTCCTTTAAAAAAAATAAATAATTAATAGAACAGTAGCACACAACTTATTTTTAATGTTGGAAACAGGGGCTTTTGAAAGGCTGAACTGCCTTAATCAAACTTCAAAATACTACACTGGTCTCCAGCTGAATTGGGAAATAAAAATCTGCATATGATATTTATTAGAGAAATCTTCCAAGCCCTGTTAGCTTTGATAGATTTCCTCCCCCCCTTTCTCCTTAAAAGAAAATAAATTAAAAAAATCAAAGATGATTAAATACAAAGGCAATCCTTTTAATGTGGTGGCATATTATGCAAACTTAATTATAAGGACAGTGTGTACCTAGGGTGTGGGAGAGGTGATCATTACTCCTCACTTCAGAACTCAGTGAGAGTGGTATCTTCCGACTGTACCTGTAGGTGCAGGTGGGGGAACCTGCGTGACCCAACGCTTCACACAGTCGGGAGTTTCCCCCCAAATTTTCATCTTGAAGGTCTTGACCCTCCACACCTCTCTTCTGACACATTTCTAAGATACTTTATTTTTCTCCCAAATGTTTTCCCTGAGCATGATTAGTGCTTAATTGATTATAAATAAATAATTATAACAGTTGTATATATGCTCCTGGTCAGCAGCTGTTGGTATTGAAAAATACTTTGATGTTTTATAGAAGGGGAGTGAGAACAGTTCTAGGTGCTGTAGCTGCAGAAGACTTTTTAATCTATTTTGATGGAATGAATAAGATTTGTATTGCAGTTGGGATCACATTCCAGCATTTAGAGTCTTCTTTAGTGGACTCTTCTTTTATAATGTGATAGAAATTACACACATGTACAATATGAATTTTTAAGTGTCACTTGTCATTAAGACAAGAGCTTTTTGTATCATTGTCCCGTAGGATCCCAGGATGGCTTGGTTGGCAAAAAGCAAAGCAGACCATCCGAAGTCATTTTCATGGTAATTTTTAGATAAAATTCTGTGTAATTCACAGAATAAAGATGCGTTAATATCTAGCTGCCCTATTTGAAAATTTTGACAACCTCAGGATGAAATACTAATAAATAAAAAAAGGCAGCGAGGTGCACATTTTCCCCGTTAGTCAGGTTCAATGTTACTTCAGAGCTGTTCCGAATCTGCAGGTGAGCACCATATGTTGACACTGCGATTTCGGACACCGGAGATCACTTGAAGTACCACAGCCATGACATGTACTCTTCTTCTGTAACCCCTGTTCTCCAGGGCAGAGAAGCAAACAGAGCGGGTTTGGGTGTTCTGGTGGGTTTTTTTTTTTTTGGTTTCTGTTTTGGTGGGGGTTTAGCGTCTGTTTCGGGTGCTGCTTTCTTGTTCAACTCTGTGAATCCATGTCAAAATAAACGGAGACCTTATCTAGAGAGTGCCACACTTTGAAGTGCAGAGATGCAAATCCAAACATTGCATCACACTGTCAGATACAGAAATTAGTAGCATCCTGCACGTCCTTTGAAGTTCAGGGCTGTGCTTCCATGGAGTGTATTTCCATATAGGAATCAGATGGAAGCTATTCAGCCTCAGATAGCAGTAATGATTTACTTGCAGTAAATCTTACAGTTTTTGGCCACACTTAGGGTATGATTTACTAAATACATTTTGGTCAGATGTTACTTATTAAGATATTACTCCTTCCCCCCAGTTATTTTTTAATTAAAGGCTGGAGAACTAATGTGCTTATTTTTTCTGCACATATGTAAAAAATCAAATAACTATTATATACCAGATTATTTGCTTCTCGCATCTTTTTAAAATACTGTGATTTACAAACTTTGATAGAAGATAGAACTACTTGACTGCAGCAGCTGTTTAATCACGGTGGAAAATATTTTAGAATGACAACTTCAGTGGTGGTCTGTTCTGAACAACGAACAGGATCGAGTAGGCTGGAGGTAGAAGCAGCACACGGGTACCAGCAAAACGATCAGAGGCACTAAATTATAATGTTTAACTGCTTTTTAGGTAAATACTGTCTCCTGTCCGTGGCCCTGGACCCGATGTGCTGTCACCATAACTCCCTCTCCCCTCCCTCTCCCTCCTCAGCCTGCTGGCTCCTCGTAGCGCTGGTTGTCTCTCGGGGTCCATTTGCACAAGGGGAAGGTCCAGTTTCTTACATCTTGTAACAAAAATTCTTCAAGTCCAGTCCAAAACTTGATTCAATTGGTTTTGGGTCACATCCAGCAGACCAGATTTTCTTTGGCTACATTTGTAGGTCTTCAACACCCCCGGTTGAGGCCAGATTTTTATAGGTGCTCAGTGCTTAATGGTCTACAGTGATGGTTGGCAGGTATTTGCAGAGTCCAGTCTCCTCGGTCGGCAAAGAGAGAAGGTCTTCCAGAGACCACTCAGAGCACTTGAACAGAAGCTCTAAGCCACTTTCTTCTCTTCACTGTCCATACAGCTGGGAAGATGGCATCCCTTGGGCAAAACTCTTCTCTGTGGAGGCTCCCTTTGCTC